>ONZH01028207.1:0-207835 GCA_900303285.1 Rhinella marina | reverse complement strand
GTTTCTAAAATGGGGTAATTTATGGTGGTTTCTATTATGTTAACCCCACAAAGTGACTTCAGAACTGAACTGGTGCTTAAAAAAAATGGTTTTGGAAAATTTCTTAAAAATTTTAAGAATTACTTCTAAAATTCTAAGCCTTCTAACGTCCCCAAAAAATAAAATTATATCTACAAAATGATGGTAACATAAAGTAGACATATGGGACATGTAAAGTAATAACTATTTTGTGAGAAATCACAATGTGCCTTAAAAGCAGAGAAATTCAAAGTTTGAAAATTACAATTTTTTCCAAATTTTCTGTAAATTTAGAATTTTTTAATAAATAAAGGTGATTTATATTGACTCAAATTTACCACTGTCATGGAGTACAACGTGTCACGAGAAAACAATCTCAGAACGGCTTGGATAAGTAAAAGTGTTTCAAAGCTATTACCACATAAAGTGACACATGTCATATTTCCAAAATTTGGCCTGGTCCTTAAGGTGAAAAATGGCTATGTCATGAAGGGGTTAAAGTCAACCCGAGAGGAAAGGTGCCAAGCTCAGCAATACTATCTTAGCCAGAGCAGAGCGCAACTGCAAAGACTGCATATTGATACGGAGGATCTGCCATGTCCATGCATTTCGGTGAGGAGTGACCAAGGTGCGATAAAGAGTCACTGAGTTTTCCAAAAAACGTTGGATATGTCTTAGGGGCAAGTTAAAACTTTCCATCGGGTGGGTCTCTGACGACCATCCTTTGTACCAAGACAGAATCTCCCTTCATCACTCCACACTGTTGTTTGCCATTGGTGGATGCAACTGAGTTGGCTGGAGGGCTACAGAACTCCTACTGTCATCATGCATCATAAATTGCCATAGTCGTAAGTAGTGATGATCGAGCCCCCCGATGTTCGGGTGCTCTGGCCGAACACTAGGTGGTGCTTGAGCGCTCCACCTAGCACCCGAGTATAATGGAAGACAATGGGAGAAGACGAGGCACCCCCTGCTCTGGTTTGTGGGGAAATGGTGGAAACACCACTGAAATGGTTAGGGAAAAGCATGGGGAGGATGTCTGGATGCATCTTGGACACTGAAGTCGCTGCTGGGAGCGAGTATTACGTCACTTTTACGGAATGACAATAATTCCCCCCCAAAACCCAAGATAACATCGATTTTACAGGAAATATTGTTGTGAAACATAGATTTTCTTGTACGTTAAGTGCAATTGCTGCCAAAAATGACACGGATGAGGCACTCCCATACAACCGGTATATCATATAAAGGAGGGCCTCATTCACATTGTTGTATAATTGTGGGACTCCGACACTCATAAAGCCGATGCACTAAGGGAATGGCCTGCCAAAAATTACAAGGATTATGCACTCCAATACACCCTTTATTACACATAAAGGAGGGCATCGGACAAACCCGTAAAAAATTATCATTGATGGCCTGCTGCTGACACTCAAAAACAATAGGGGTGACATGCTGCTGCTGTGCAGACCGTCCCAAAAATTTAAGAGTGACACTTTGTTGCTAAGCTGACCCAAACAAAAATTTAAGGGACACATGCAGCTACCGAGCTGACCGCCAAAAACATTTAAGGGACACATGCCGCTTAGCTGAACATCTGAAACATTAGAAGTGATGTAGCAGAGCTGAGCATGTCAAAAATTATCTTTGACATGCCGCTTAGCTGAATGTCTGAAATATTAGAAGTGAAATGTAGCAGAGCTGAGCGTGTAAAAAATTATGTTGCAGGCCCAGATGGTGAGCTGACCAGCTAAAAAATTAGGGCGCAGGCCCAGCTGGTGGACTTCAAGGGCAGCCTAATAAGCTGTTTCAGATGATGGAGGAAGAGGACGAGAAGAGGAAGGGGTACATGATAGTACAGTGTATTCAGTACACCCTAAAAGCGAAATTTAAGGTTCCTTCATGTTCAGCCGCTTTCCTCTGGTGGGGTAGAGAAGTCAGGGGCAATCCAGGCCTTGTTCATTTTGATAAGCATCAGCCTGTCAGCATTTTCAGTTGACAGGCGGATGCACTTATCAGTAATTATGCCCCCAGCGGCACTAAATACCCGCTCAGAAAAAATGCTGGCGACGGGGCAGGCCAGCACCTCCAAGGCGTAGAGCGCCATTTCGTGCCATGTGTCCAACTTAGACACCCAATAATTATACAGCACAGAGTGATCGCTGAGGACGTTGACACGGTCAGATAGGTAATCCTTTACCATCTTCCAAAACTTTTCCCCCCTTGTGACACTAGGCCGCTCTTCAGGGTGAGGCTGTTGGTGGGGTGTCATAAAACTGTCCCAGGCCTTGGAGAGTGTCGCCCTGCCTTTGTTGGAACTGCTGTGTGTTCCCCTCGTCTCCCCTCCACGGGTGGCCAAGGAACTACGTACTCTGCCGCCAGCGTTGTCAGATGGAAATTTGTGGAGCAATTTTTCGACAAGGGCCTTCTGGTATTGCACCATTTTACTTGTCCTCTCAACCATAGGAATAAGAGATGGGAAGTTCTCTTTGCAGCGGGGGTCAAAAAGGGTGAACAACCAGTAATCCGTGTTGCCTAATATGCGTATAACGCGAGGGTCACGGGAAAGGCAGCCTAGCATTAAGTCAGCCATGTGTGCCAGAGTCCCAACAGACAAGGCTTCGCTCTCCCCACCAGGAGCATGTGATGTGACGCAAGAAATCATGGCTATCGACTAGATGAGGTGACCGAGTGGTTAAGACGATGGACTGCCAATCCATTGTGCTCTTCAGAGCATCCACAGAGAAATCATATTAATTATTGTTCTCTAGCTTGGAGAAAAAAAATGTTGGTTACCCCCAAAAGATGCATAGCTTTCATAAATCAACATAAAAATAGTCGCCATAGCAGTTCCAAATTACTGGAGATTAAAGTTACCACAAAATGAGAAGTAGTTATGATCTACAATGAATTATATTCATTTCACAATTAAACCAACTTGTTTGGATGGCAGCCTCACCAGATCTTTAAAATGTAGTTTAAAAATGTACTATTGACAGCCTATATTCAGGATACGCCACTCATTTCTGATCGGTAGTGGTTCGACACCCCACACCCATGCTGATCAGCTTTTTTTTGAGGCAGCTCACTTCACTTTGAGCAGCTCTACAGTAACTAGCTCTGTCCACTACATGCAGTATTTTTCGCTTTATAAGACGCATCCGATGATAAGACGCACCCTAGGTTTTAGAGTAGGAAAATAAGAGTGCGTGCACTACATCCTGACGCTGTACGAGGTCAGGACAGTGAAGCACCGACAGGAGAAGACAAGGGAGCGCTGGATCCGGAGCGATGCCGCGGTGCAGGATGGTGAGTATGTTTCCCCACTCCCGGCATCTAATACATAATGGAAGCTTTCACTAGTATTCCACTCAGCCACACTACCTGTTGTAGCACACTTCTGACCACACTTTTCTGGATTTTTCATCATTAAAGGGTTATTCTCATTTTAGACAATGGGGGCATATCGCTAGGATATGCCCCCATTGTCTTATAGGTGCGGGTCCCACCGCTGGGACCCGCACCTATTTCCAGAACGGAGCCTCCGAAGTGAATGAGGGCGCACTGCGCATGTGCAGCCGCCCTCCATTCATTTGTATGGGGGCGCCGAAAATAGCCGAGCGCTGGCTCGGCTACTTCCGTCGGCTCCATAGAAATGAATGGGAGCGCACCGCGCATGCATGGCCCGGCTCCCATTCATTTCTATGAGCGGCGCGGGGAGCTGCGCCTGGTGGTGGCCGGACCCCCGGAAACCTGGGGTCCTCCAGGCGCAGCGCTCCCCGCTCCGTTCTGGATATAGGTGCGGGTCCCAGCGGTGGGACCCGCACCTATAAGACAATGGGGGCATATCCTAGCGATATGCCCCCATTGTCTAAGATGAGAATACCCCTTTAAAACCTACACACAATTCAGCAGGGCAGGGTTTTTGGAGCAGTCATGATAGGTTGTATGTTACAACTAGACCCCCATTGTAATCTTCATCTGACACAACATATTTCATCACGATTGTCAGGAATTAGAAAAATCTTCTGCTTTATTCCAGAAACAGCACCACTCTTATCCACAGGCTGTGCTTGGTATTGCAGCCCAGCCTTAATCAGTCAAATTGGACTGAGCTGCAATACCAGACACAATCCATGTATCTATTATGCCCCTTTCACACGAGCGGGAGACTCGCATGTCTCCCGCAACGCATCTACAGGGCTGGACTCGGCACTGACAGGGATCGCATAGCATTATATGTGATCCCTGTCCGTGCCCAGTCCAGCCCTGTAGATGCGTTGCGGGAGACATGCGAGTCTCCCGCTCGTGTGAAAGGGGCATTAAAGGAAAAAAAAACTTTTCCTAATCCTGGACGTCCCCTTATAAGTGGGCTGTACAGGGAGGGTGAGGAAATAGCTCAGAGAAGATTACAGGCCTATTGTGACCAGTAATAAAATCACTGGATGGTTTATGTACAGTATAGTTAGGGTTAAATCAGCATAATGACCACTGTTCTTCCAGAAGCCCCAAACCAGGAATGCCCACTTCTGGGAGGAGATTAAAGAAGCCCCACCGATTTTCAACCCAGGACAGCCCAAATTTGCTGGGATTGTTTCTGATAACTAGGGATTGTTGTCTGCTATAAATCAGTTGCCCTTTCATGAATCAATTTCATCTACTATAGACCACCTCCATAATAGTGACATCCACAGCGCACCCATAATCATGACATTCACAGTGCACCCTATAATAATGACACCCACAGTGCCCCCATCATCATGGCATCCACAGTGCACTCTATAATAATGATATTCACAATGCCTCCATAACAGTGACATCCACAGTGCCCCTATAATAATGACATCCACAGTGCCCCTATAATAGTGACATTCACCGTGCACCCATAATAATGACATGTACAGTGCCCCCATAACAGTGACATCCACAGTGCCCCCATAATAATGACATCTACAGTGCCCCGATAACAGTGTCATGGTTTTTCGGTGCTTTATCTGTATGACTCACACAAGTGAAAACCGCACCACAAAACCATGACAGGAGTCATGAACAAACCAGACTTGTTCAGAAGAAGTAATAGGGACACGAACACAAGGTCTAATAGTTGTTGATGACGCACCGCCCATTAGTCCTCCTGTAACTTAAAGGGTTTCTGTCATCAGAATTTAGCCTACAAAACCGAGTGTCATTTGCAAATCGCAAATGACACCTGATGACAGAAAGCCTTTTTTTATAGAAAACTGTACGGTAGTTTTTGTTAAAATAGCGTTTTTATAATATGCTAATTAGGCCCCCTAGGTGCAGTAGGCGTGAACCCTGCACCTAGGAGCGGCCGTAATAACGCCCCTTACCCCTCCTCCCTTGCGTTGATTGACAGGGCCGGGCAGCCATCTCTTTCGTCTCCCGGCCCTGTACGATCGCGAAATCCCGTGCCTGCGCATTGCGATAAGCAATCTGCGCACGCGCGTTGAGAGCCGGCGGCCGCCCGGGTCCCGGCTTCATCAATGCGCATGCGCGGATTGCTTATCGCAATGCACAGGCGCGGGATTTCGCGATCGTACAGGGCCGGGAGACGAAAGAGATGGCTGCCCGGCCCTGTCAATCAACGCAAGGGAGGAGGGGTAAGGGGCGTTATTACGGCCGCTCCTAGGTGCAGGGTTCACGCCTACTGCACCTAGGGGGCCTAATTAGCATATTATAAAAACGCTATTTTAACAAAAACTACCGTACAGTTTTCTATAAAAAAAAAAGGCTTTCTGTCATCAGGTGTCATTTGCGATTTGCAAATGACACTCGGTTTTGTAGGCTAAATTCTGATGACAGAAACCCTTTAAGAAAGTGAATGCAAGGCAATTCCTAATGTATTGTGATTGTCCATATTGCCTCCTTTGTAGTGTTGGGCGAGCATGTTTGCCGAAACACTAATTTCACTCGAGCATCGCTTTGCTCACCACATGCGTAGCAGTCAACAAACGTGCGGGGAGGAGACTCAAGCATCGCAATCGAGCACACGCGGTCTCAGTAGATAGTAGCCAAGTCCAGTCTCAGTAGCCAAGAGTCTGGTCAACAGACTCCTCACCCTAATCCTTCTTCCTCCCACCATGGAGAGTCTTGGCAAACAAGTGATCCCACACTTGTATATTCCGAGGAGCTCTTTTAATCGCCATTCCTTGATTTGGGCCTCTCGCCAAGCCCACTTGAAGAGGGGCATGAAGAGATCTTGATCACTGATTCCCAAACTCGTGAGCATCCACAGTCAGAAGAAGATGGCAGTGGGGAACAGCAATTAGTGTCATACGAGGTGGATGATGATGATGAGACACAGTTGTCAATAATTCAACGGCAATTAGTGTCTTAAGAGGTTGATGATGATGATGAGACACAGTTGTCAATAAGTCCAGGGCAATTAGTGTCTGAAGAGGTTGATGATGAGGATGAGACACAGTTGTCAAAAAGTGAGGTTCTTGTTAGGTCAACAAATTAGGGGGAGGACCAGAGTGAGGAAGTGGAAGAGGAGGTGGTGGACAATTAAATCACTGACTCAACCTGGGAAGGTGGCAAGCCGAGCGAGGACAGCAGTACAGAGGGGGAGGGATCCTCAGTACTCCAACAGGCTGGAAGAGGCAGTGGGGTGGCAAAAGACAGAAGGCAGGCCACATCAAAGAAGCCCGCAACTGTTCTCCGGAGCACCCCCTTGCGGCAATCTCCCTTGCCAAGGGGTAGGTGTTCCACAGTCAGGCGCATTTTTGAGGAAAGCGCGGACGATAAAAGAATTGTCATTTGCAACCTGTGTAGTACCAAAATGAGCAGGGGCGTGAACAATAGCAACCTGACCACCACCAGCATGCTCCACAACATGCCATCAAAGCACCATAACATCACCTGTGCCCTGACCAATGCAGTTACTGGGAAGGTCCACTTAACAACTGACACATGGACAAGTGCTTTTGGCCAGGGACGCTACATTTCCATGATGGCACACTGGGTGAACGTTGTGGAGGTCGGGAGTTAGTCGTACCCTGGGATGCCCAGGTGCTACCAATGCCAAGGATTGCGGGCCCTACTTCCATCCGGATTTCCGCTGCCACCTACATTAGTGGCTGCAACCTCCCCTTCTCCTCCTCCACCTCCACTTCCACCACAGAATTCTCATCTTGCAGCACCAGTCAGACTTCAGTCAGTAGCTGGAAGCAGTGTAGCACAGCAGTGGGGAAGCGGCAACAAGCCGTGATGAAACTGATTTGCTTAGGTGACAAACAGCACACCGCCGCAGAGCTGTGGAAGGGTATAAGAGACCAGGCTGAGCAGTGGCTCTGGATACTCAACCTACAACCAGGCATGGTTGTGTCTGATAATGGCTATAACTTGGTGGCGGCTTTGGAGCTCGGCAAGCTTACACACATACCATGCCTAGCCCACGTGTTCAACGGTTTCTCAAAAGCTACCCCAATTTGCCTGAGCTACTGGTGAAGGTATGCCGGTCTGGTAACGCTGCAGCAAAACTTGCAATTGCCAGCTCACCGACTGTTGTGCAACATGATCACGTGCTGGAACTTCACAGTCCATATGTTGGCCAGGCTTTGAAAGCAGCAAAGGGCAGTAGTAGAATACCAGCTGCAACACGGTCATCACCTTTTCCAGTCAGCTTCCGCTCTTCACAAGTGACGCGTGGGCATGAATGTCTGACATCTGTGACACAGACGTTGAGCGACGATGCCAATATTACCAGCCTAACCATCCCACTTCTGTGTCTACTGAAACACTCGCTGCTCACAATTAAGGCGGACGCTTTGCGCGTGGAAGAGGTGGAGATGGGGGAAGACAGTACACAGGGTGATAGCCAGACCACCCTCAGTTCGACTTCTCCACGCGAATTGGATGATGAGGAGGAGGAGGAGTAGGAGACGGTTGCCTACGCTACAGAGGGTAGTACCCATAGCAGGTTTATTCCATCTCTTCAGCGTGGATGGGCCAAAGAGGAGGAAGAGGATGAGGATATTGAGAGTCACCCTCCTGGTGAGGACAGAGAAGTCTTGTCTATTGGGACTCTGGCACACATGGCTAACTTTATGCTATGCTGCCTTTCCCGTGACCCTTGCGTTATACGCATTTTGGCCAACACCAATTACTGGTTGTTCAACCTTCTTGACCCCCGCTACAAAGAGAACTTCTCATCTCTTATTCCTGTGGTGGAGAAATAGTAAAATGGTGCAATACCAAGGCCAAGGTCCTTGTGGAAAAATTGATCCAAAAATTTCCATCTGACAACGCTGGCGGTAGAGTACGTGGTTCCTTGGCCACCCGAGGAGGAGAGAAGAGGGGAACACACAGCAGTTCCAACAGATGCAAGGCAACACTCTCCAAGCCCTGGGACAGTTTCATGACACCCTGCCAGCAGCCTCTCCCTGATGAGCTGCCTAGTGTCACAAGGAGGGAAGAGTGCTTGGTTTAATGCTCTGGTTCTCCCATCGACTTCCATTGTGCTCTGGTGCTCTGTAGAGCACTCAAGCATCACAAAGTGCTCTACCAGAGCACCCGAGCACTTTAGTGCTCGATCATCACTTCTCTGGCTGGATAAATTTTTCCATCACATTATACACTGCTTGTTTTCATGGTTACAACCACCCAATTGGCCACCAAAGTGGTGTCCATGCTTGCACAATATAGAAAAATGTGCAGGCCTCACTGGCAGCTGGGACCATGGGAGTGCTTATAGTAAAGCGTAATGGAGGGTGGCAGCAGAGTTGAACTGTAGGAGCAGTTGTCTGACAGGATAATTTGTAGAAGGGGATCAATAGTGGGAGGTAGGTGTAATAGTGGGGATTTACTGAGGGGGGCCTGGATTTGGAGAGATATCACCAGCAATAAGGAGAAGCAGAAAAAAATGTAGTAGGTGGGAGTAGGAGAGGGCGTGAGGAGGCTGTGTGTGTTTGAGAAGGAAGTGTTTTATGTTGCCAAACAGGTTTGTTCAAGTTGTCAGATGAGTAGGTAGAATGGAGGGAGAGATAAATAGTTTCTTGCTGGGTGAGGGGATGTGGGGATATTTCAGGAGGTTTTGGTAATATGAAGTAATATGAAAAAGTAAAACACTGTTTACATTAACTATTTCTGTAGTTACCTTTGGTTCCATTCTGGTATAATTCAATATGTTCACTTAAAGATTTGCGCTTAAAAGATGTTGCATTGAAAAGACTATGTGTCCCCTGTGCTCAAAGTGACTCCTGTATTCTCCCTATGTCCATTGTGTGATCTCTGTGTGCTCATGTGTCCCCTGTGCTCAGAGTGACTCCTGTATTCTCCCTATGTCCATTGTGTGATCTCTGTGTGCTCATGTGTCCCCTGTGCTCAGAGTGACTCCTGTATTCTCCTTATGTCCATTGTGTGATCTCTGTGTGCTCATGTGTCCCCTGTGCTCAGAGTGACTCCTGTATTCTCCCTATGTCCATTGTGTGATCTCTGTGTGCTCATGTGTCCCCTGTGCTCAGAGTGACTCCTGTATTCTCCCTATGTCCATTGTGTGATCTCTGTGTGCTCATGTGTCCCCTGTGCTCAGAGTGACTCCTGTATTCTCCCTATATCGCCTGTGTGATCTCTGTGTGCTCATGTGTCCCCTGTGCTCAGAGTGACTCCTGTATACTCTGTATGTCCCCTGTGTGATCTCTGTGTGTTCATATGTCCCCTGTGCTCAGAGTGACTCCTGTATACCTTGTATGTCCCCTGTGTGATCTCTGTGTGCTCATGTGTCCCCTGTGCTCAGAATGACTCCTCTATTCTCCCTATATCGCCTGTGTGATCTCTGTGTGCTCATGTGTCCCCTGTGCTCAGAGTGACTCCTGTATTCTTCCTATGTTCACTGTGTGATCTCTGTGTGCTCATGTGTCCCCTGTGCTCAGAGTGACTCCTCTATTCTCCCTATATCGCCTGTGTGATCTCTGTGTGCTCATGTGTCCCCTGTACTCAGAATGACTCCTGTATTCTTCCTATGTCCACTGTGTGATCTCTGTGTGCTCATGTGTCCCCTGTGCTCAGAGTGACTTCTGTATTCTCCCTATATTCCCTGTGTGATCTCTGTGTGCTCATGTGTCCCCTGTGCTCAGAGTGACTCCTGTATATCTTGTATGTCCCCTGTGTGATCTCTGTGTGCTCATGTGTCCCCTGTGCTCAGAATGACTCCTCTATTCTCCCTATATCGCCTGTGTGATCTCTGTGTGCTCATGTGTCCCCTGTGCTCAGAGTGACTCCTGTATTCTTCCTATGTTCACTGTGTGATCTCTGTGTGCTCATGTGTCCCCTGTGCTCAGAGTGACTCCTCTATTCTCCCTATATCGCCTGTGTGGTCTCTGTGTGCTCATGTGTCCCCTGTGCAAAGAGTGACTCCTCTATTCTCCCTATATCGCCTGTGTGATCTCTGTGTGCTCATGTGTCCCCTGTGCTCAGAGTGACTTCTGTATTCTCCCTATATTCCCTGTGTGATCTCTGTGTGCTCATGTGTCCCCAGTGCTCAGAGTGACTCCTGTATACTCTGTATGTCCCCTGTGTGATCTCTGTGTGTTCATATGTCCCCTGTGCTCAGAGTGACTCCTGTATACCTTGTATGTCCCCTGTGTGATCTCTGTGTGCTCATGTGTCCCCTGTGCTCAGAATGACTCCTCTATTCTCCCTATATCGCCTGTGTGATCTCTGTGTGCTCATGTGTCCCCTGTGCTCAGAGTGACTCCTCTATTCTTCTTATTTCCCCTGTATGATCTCTGTGTGCTCATGTGTCCCCTGGGCTCAGAATGACTCCTGTATTCTTCCTATGTCCCCTGTATGATCTCTGTGTGCTCATGTGTCCCCTGTGCTCAAAGTGACTCCAGTATACTCTGTATGTCCCCTGTGTGCTCATGTGTCCCCTGTTCTCAAAGTGACTCCTGTATTCTTCCTATGTCCCCTGTGTGATCTCTGTGTGCTCATGTGTCCCCTGTGCTCAAAGTGACTCCTGTATACTCTGTATGTCCCCTGTGTGCTCATGTGTCCCCTGTTCTCAAAGTGACTCCTGTATTCTTCCTATGTCCCCTGTGTGATCTCTGTGTGCTCATGTGTCCCCTGTGCTCAGAGTGACTCCTGTATTCTCTCTATGTCCCCTGTGTAAGCTCCATTTGTTATAGATGTGAAGTGATATAAAGGCACTGACTTTATGTCCATCATGTGAATTTTTGTATATGCATATTGAAGCCCTTGAATCTCTCCATCTCTTCAGAAGTTTCTATGTACACGTCTAGGTACGTATAAAATACCTATTGTATAATATACAGATGACTATATTATACTTACCCTCCGATATCATATAAAATATGGAGGAGGGAAATATTGTAAATGGGCTGGTGGGGCTGCTGCCCCCTGTAAGCTACACAGTCCATAGTTGCCAACTCTGCCTAATTTGCAGAGACTGTCTCTGATTTTCAGTCCTGGCAAATTTGAGCACAGTTCAGTCCCATTATGCTGAGGTGGCTTGGTGGGTATATGAGGTGTGTGATTAAAAGCGGTGATTTATCAGGGTTGGCTTTTGGCCAAGGGTGATGGTATTTCTGAAACTGCATAGTTTGTGAACTGTTCTTGTGCTGCTGTGGTGAAAGTGTATGGTGAGTGGACAAATGGCACCATTGTTAATAAGTTACGTGGAAAGTGCGGAGAACCACGTGCCACTCATGTGAGAGCTGAAGGTGCGCAAGGGCAGACAGGCACGCTACAGTAGAGCAGCTCACCACCAAAACGAACTAGGGGGATACAGTTCAGAGAGCCCTACTGTGTATGGGGCTCTGGAGCAGAAAGACGTCACTGCATCTCTGCTAACAGAGCTGCAAAAGCTGAAAAGACTTCAATTTTCAGAGCAGAATTGGAACCCGACCTCCACTAATAGAAAAAGGGTTGTCTTCTCTGATGAGTCACTTGTCTGCTTCATGGAACAGATGGACGTTGACGTATCAGGTGACAAACATTAGAGAACAGACAACCTGCAATCATTGCTAGAAAAACAAAAGTGGGTGGTGGCAGCGTCAAGGTCTGGGGAAGGTTTTAGTGGCATTCTCTGACCCCCACTCATCCATACGGAAGGCACTGTGAATGGATTAAGGTATGAATCCTTCCTTGAAGATCACATACATCTATACATACTGATTGTCCTTCCTGGGGTGGATGGGATCTTCCAGGAAGACAATGCAACCTGTCACACGGCTAGAAATATCTGACATTGGTTGGAAAAGCATGACTAAGACTTCTATGTACCACCCGGACCCCTAATTCCCCAGACCTCTGTTGGAACACCTCAATCATCGAGCAAACTAGAGGCTAATTTCCAGTATAAAAACTTTTCTTTTTGTTTTATTTTTTACTTTAAGGAACAGTCCATATATATATACCTTATAGACTATAAAATGAGCACTACAGGGCTTGAGGGGGCAGTGCACAACCAGAGTTACAGTTAGAAGTCAGGTCTGTACAAGGCATAAAATATTGGGTTTCCTGAGACATTCCTTGAAATCCCTTTAAGAATTAATTCTTGAGTCAGATATGAACTGTTCTAAATGTTTCCTCAGGTTCCAAAAAACATTCTGGCAGCGGTGGGATTCGAACCCACGCCCCCGAAGAGACTGGAGCCTTAATCCAGCTGCTCAGCCAAACTACCTTTCATAGTATTCTTTTCACACTTTTCTGGATTTTTCTTGATTAAAACCTATACACAGTTGAGTAGGGCAGAGTTTTTGTAGAAGATGTGATAGGCTGTATGTCACAACTAGACCCCATTGTAAACTTCAGCTCACACAACATATTTCATAACGATTGTCGGGAATTAGAAATATGTTCTGCTTCATTCAAGAAACAGCGCCACACTTATCAACAGGATCTTCTTGGTATTGCAGCGACAGCCTTAATCAGTTGAATTGGACTGAGCTGCAATACCAGACACAATTCATGGAAAGGGGTGGCACTGTATCTAAATAAAAAATAGAGCTCCTTCCCTTCTGAGCCCTGCAGTGTGCCCATACAGAAGTTTATGAGCACATATGGGGTGTTGGTGTATTCAGGAGAAAATACATTACAAATTGTGAATGCATTTTCTCCTGTTACCCCTTCTGAAAATGTATTTTTTGTGGGGCTAAAGCAGCATCTTATTGTAAGAAAATGTCATTGTTAATTTCACTCATTCACATTCCAAGTGTTTCTACACTCTATGAAATGTCTTTTGGTTTAAAATGCTCACTACACCACTTAAAAAATTCCTTAAAGGGGTTGTCCGGGTTCAGAGCTGAAGCCGGATATAAGTTTCCCTTCACTCATTTATCATGTATCAGTGAAGCATCGGAGCATGGCGCAGGACAAGGGCTATTTGTTTACTGCCGGTGACGTACCTGCCGTTTTCTCATTATGATAGATGGAGGCTTCCATCTAGCAGCGATCCCAGTGACATCACCAGCACTAATGGACGGTAAATGCTCTGATGCTCCACTCAGACATGGTAAATGAGTGAAAGGGAGCTTATATTCGGGTTCAGCTCTGAACCCGGACATCCCATTCAACGGGTATAGTTTCTAAAAAGGGGTCCCTTTTTGTGGCATTTCTGCTGTAGGCTACCTCAGGGTCCAGGGACTTAGCTAAAGGCTCATGGGCCCTGGTGCAAGAGTTCAGCTTGGGCCCCCTTCCCTCAGCACTTTGTGGCCCGGGACAGGGGAGCACATAGCCTTCATGCTGCCTGAGGGAAAAATTGAAATGGCACCTCCCCCCATGTCCAATTTTTGACCTAACCCCTTTCCTTCCAGCCAGAGGTGTATCTTGATCAGCAAGCACTTTCTATAAAGCCTCATTCACATGTCAATGTTTTTGGTCAGTGATTTCCATCAGTGATTGTGAGCCAAAACCAGGATTGGAGCCTCCACAGACATAAGGTATAATGGAAACATCTGAACCTGTTCTGTGTTTAGAGCTGCACCTGGCTCAAAATCACTGACCAAAACACTGACATGTGAATGAGGCTTAATACTGGTGTCTTCTTATGCACCACAAGGTTCTTTGGGCCCTCTCAGGCTACTGGGCCCGGTAGCGACTGCTACCTCTACACTCCCTATAGCTACGCCCCTGTCAGTGGCTCTTCAAATGTGACATGACACCCAAAAACCATTCCAGCAAAATCTTCCTTCCAAAAGCTATATAATGCTTCTTCCCTTCTGAGCCCTGCCTTCTGCCCAAAAAGCAGTTTAAAGGGGTTGTCCAAGTTATTTTTTTGTCCTTTGCATGTTTCTAACTAGTCAAACACAACAGCTTTTCCATACACTTTCTGCTTCTAAACTTGCTGTTTTATAAGATTTCACTCAGGGTCACATAACCTGTGATGTCAGGTTGCCTCCCTGCTAATCTTGTATTCGTGCACCAGCAGATTAGAGCCTGTACAGATTAGATACGTCACTGGCCACGCCCCCCCCCCCCCCTGCTCTACAGGGCTCCTGCTATCTACTCTCTCCCTGGATTCTTTCTGATAAAACATTAACCCCTTCAGCCAGAACACACTGAAGGCTTTACAAAAGCAGCTGCAGATGTAAAGAGACACAGGATCTGCTCTCCTTAGGCTACTTTCACACTAGCGGCAGTCCGGATCTGGCAGGTGAAGGGTGCCGCCGGATCCGGACTGCCGCAGGGACATGTGTGGGGCCGGAACCGCGTTCTGGCCCCACACATGTCACACAGTACCATATACAGACATACATACATGCATACACACACATACACACAAACACATACATACTTACATACTCCAGGCAGGCAGGCCACACGTCTTCACGCCCAGGAGGCGCGCAGCTATGACGATTCCCCACAGCGCCCTCTGCTGGGCGCTGTAGGGAATCATCATAGCGGCGCGCCTCCTGGGCATGAAGACGTGCAGCCTGCCTGCCTGCCTGCCTGGAGTATTTGTGTGTATGTGTGTGCATGTATGTATGTATGTATGTCAGTCTGTATGTATGTGGTGACGGGTCCGTCCTGAACTAACCTGAAAGTCAATGGAGGGCGGATCCGTTTACCATTGTGGTCACACCAAACGGATCCGTCCCCATTGACTTGCATTGGGGGTCATTCCGGATCCGTCTTGGTGCGGATGCCTGGACCGGAGAGAAAACTGCAGCATGCTGCGGTTTGTTCTCCAGTCTAAAGACGGAACGGAATGCTTTCAGGAGCATTCCGTTGTCTTCAGTTCAGTTTTGTCCCCATTGACAATGAATAGGGACAAAACTGAAGCGTTTTATTCCGGTATTGAGCCCTTATGACGATACAAAAAACGCTAGTGTGAAAGTAGCCTAACCCTACACAGAGCTGACACTAGAGGAGATATGGAGGAGATGCAAAGTACAAGAAAGGTAGGGGGAAGATCCTGTGTGTATCAGCAGTGTCATTGTACAGCTGAGACATGTAGTCCTACACATACAACATGCTGCTGAGTATCCCGGCAGACGTGTCACTCAGGGCAGCAGTTGCAGAGCAAAGCAGGGGGAGGGGCAGAGATTGTTATTACTCACCTGATTTTGGCTCACAATAACTGATGAAAATAACTGATCAAATAACTGATGTGTGAACCAGGCCTTACTCTGTGTCCATTCTGTTTCCGTATGTTTGTGTGTCCATTCCACAAAAAAATAGAACATGTCATATTATTGTCCGCGCTAAGCATAGGACTGTTCTATTAGGAGCAGCTGTTCCATTCTGCAAAATGCGGAATGCACTTGGACCTCATCCGTATTTTATGCTGAACCATTTTTTGCAGACCGCAAAATGCATACGGTCGTGTGCATGAGCCCTAATAAATATTGAGGTTTGTTTTGCTGCTAACTAGTGTTGATTGAGCACCGTAGTGCTCGGGTGCTCAGGTCAAACACTAAGCGGTGCTCAAGTGCTCGACCGAGCACCCGAGCACAATGGAAGTCAATGGGAGAACCTGAGCACTAAACCAGGCACCCCCTGCTCTGAAGAGGGGAGGGTGTCTAGTTCATAGGGAAATGTGAGAAAATGGTTGAAACACCATAGAAATGCATCTTGGACTCCAAAGTCGCTGCTGGGAACGATGTTGTGTGAGTATTACGCTACTTTTATGGAATGACAATAATACCCCCGAAACCCCAAAAATGTTGCCTTTATTAGTGGCAGAAAAAATGACACCGGGTGTCAGGTATATAGGATACAGAAACGTTATAATGCACACGAAACACAGGTAATGTCGCCTTGATTAGCGGCAGAAAAAAATGACACCGGATTTCAGGTATATAGGATACAGAAACGTTATAAAGCACACGCTGTGCAGGTGGTGTTAAGGTCAGGCAAACTTGCGTTATTTTTGCACCCAAAAATATATATATTGCATCCAGATATAACAATAGTCCTTAAAAACGTTATACAGCAGACGCAGTGCAGGTAATTTTCCTTGATTAGTTGCAGATAAAATTACACCGGATGTCAGGTATATAGGATACAGAAACAATATAATGCACACGCTGCGCAGGTGGTGTTTAGGTCAGGCAACCTTGCGCAATTTTTGACCCCCCCCAAAAAAAAATATATATATATATTGCAGCCAGATATAATAGCCTTTAAAAGGGCTTTTGGGTCTTTTCAACAAAAAAACAGGCCTACCAAGCCGGGTCACATGTCACCGGGTGCTATAAAGCATTCCCAGCCAGCCAATCAGTGTAATGCCAGTAGCCAACATGGCTACGGCATTAGGCTCCATTCACACATCCTGTTTTTCTTTCCTGATTCGATCCTGATTTTTTTCAGGACCCATTGAAATGAATGGATCCAGATCAGGATCAGGATCGAATCAGGAAAGAAAAACAGGACGTGTGAATGGAGCCTTACAGTGAATGCCAGCATCTCCCGGCACGCTGATTGGCTGCGTAGCAGCCAAGAAACTTGCGGGTAGGGGACTCGAGCATGGCGCTTCAGAACACGCTGTGTTCGGCCGAACACCGCGTGGTCCCAAGTGCCGCCATGCTCGGCCAAATATCGTATTCAGCTGAGCATGCTCGCTCAACACTAATGCTAACCCTTGCTGTGATACAGGAAAAAAATGGATTAAAATGGAAAATCTGCAAAAAAAAAGTGAAACGTTTTCCTCCATTTTAATTTAATTCATATGGAAGACTTAAAGGGTTAAAAAAAACTTTGTAAAATCAGCCGCGAATAATTTGAGGAGTATAGTTCCTTACATGGGGTCAGTTATGGTTGGTTTCTATTATGTAAGCCCCTCAAAGTGACTATTGACTGAATTGGTCCTTAAAAAAGTCAATGTGAGAAATTTTCTTGAAAATTTGAATAATTGCTTCTAAAATGCTAAGCTTTCTAATGTCCTAAAAAATGAAAATGATATTTGCAAAATGATACCAACATAAAGGAGACATATGGGAAATGATAATTAATAACTATTTTCTGAGGTGTCACTATCCATCTTAAAGGCGCTAGGATACGTCCCCATTGTCTTATAGGTGCGGGTCCCACCGCTGGGACCCGCACCTATTTCCAGAACGGAGCCCCCGAAGTGAATGAGGACGCACTGCGCATGCGCAGCCGCCCTCCATTCATTTCTATGGGGCCGCCGAAAATAGCCGAGCGCTGGCTCGGCTACTTCCGTCGGCTCCATAGAAATGAATGGGAGCGCACCGCGCATGCACGGCCCGGCTCCCATTCATTTCTATGAGCAGCGCCTGGTGGTGGCCGGACCCCCGGAAACCTGGGGTCCTCCAGGCGCAGCGCTCCCCGCTCCGTTCTGGATATAGGTGCGGGTCATATCCTAGGTGGGGGCATATCCTAGCGATATGCCCCCATTGTCTAAGATGAGAATACCCCTTTAAAAGCAGAGAAACTGCAATTTAGAAGATTTTTCCAAATTTTCGGTAAATTTTGATTATTTTTTTTTAATTAAATAAAGGCAATAAAAACATATTAACCCAGCTTTACCAATAACATGAAGCAGAATGTGTGACGAGAAAACATAATGGCTTGGATAAGTAAGTAAAATAAGTAAAAACTGATTGATTGATTGATTGATTGATTGATTTTCTTAAAGGTACAGTCCACATAAATCTAATGCCTACTACCGCCGCCCATTTAGATATTGTCTGTGCTTGCTATTGCAGCCTCGGTTCATTCACTTGAAAGAGACTGAGCTGCGCCTAGGCCAGGTGCCCGATGACCAATGAACATGACATTACTGGCCTAGAAAGAGGACACAGCACCCACTGGAGTACCATGGCCTCTTCAAGCAGCTGATCGGTTTGGGTGCTGGGTCCCCACTGATCTTATCAGTGATGACCTATCGTGAGGATAGGCTATCAGTTTTAAACACTTGGACAACCCCTTTAACCCAGCACCTGAGAATGCTGGGACACACTACCTTGGAAAGAGCACAAATCTAGTCTGTGCTGTATGATTCTAATTTTAAAAAATTAAAAATATTTTTCTGAAAAATTTTAGAAAACAGATATTGCCACCTAGAGGTAAACAATCACATTGCTGTGTCAGATACGAACGGTTCTAAATGTTTTTTCAGGTTCCAAAAAATCCTGGCAGCGGTGGGATTTGAACCCACGCCCCCGAAGAGACTGGAGCCTTAATCCAGCGCCTTAGACCGCTCGGCCACGCTACCTGTGGAAGAACCACTTTACCCACACTGTTCTGGATTTTTCTTGATGAAAATCGACAATTCAGCAGGACAGGGTTTTTGTAGCAGTCGTGATAGGTTGTATGTCTCAGCTAGACCATATTGTAATCTTCATCTCACACAACATATTTCATCACGATTATTGGGAATTAGAAAAACGTTCTGCTTTACTCCAGAAACAGCGCCACACAAATCCACAGGCTGTGCTTGGTATTGCAGCCCAGCCTTACTGGACTAAAATTGGACTGAACTGCAATACCGGACACAATCCATGGAAAGTGGTGGCACTGTATCTATATATAAAAAAAAAAAAACTTTTCCTAATCCTGCAACGTCCCTTGTAAATGGGTTGTACCGGGAGGGTAAGGAATAAGCTCAGAGCAGATTTCAGGCCTATTGTGACCAGTGATCACTGGATGGTTTATCTACAGTATAGTTAGGGTTAAATCAGCATCATTACCAACCTTCTTCTGGAAGCCCCAAACCCAACCAGGAATGCCCACTTCTGGGCGGAGATTACATAAGCCCCACCCATTTTCATCCCAGGACAGCCCGAATTTGCTGGGATTGTTCCTGAAAATGAGGGAATGTTGACTGCTATAAATCAGTTGTCCTATCATGAATCAATTTTATCTACTATAGACCACCTCCATAATACTGACATCCAGAGGCCCCCATAAGAATGACATCCAGAGTGCACCCATAACAGCAACAGCAACCCCATGAAAGTGACAGTCACAGTGCCTCTATAACAGTGACAGCCACAGTCTCCTATGAGGCCATAATGCTAACTATGCCCCTCGAAAAAATTCCTTGAGGGTTGTAATTTCCAAAATGGGGTCATGTCTTGGGGTTTTCCACTGTAGAGGTACCTCAGAGTCTCGTGAAATGAGACATGGCACCCGAAACCTGTTTCAGCAAAATATGCCCTCCAAAAGCCATATATAGCTCCTTCCCTTCTGTGCCCTGCCGTGTGCCCATATAGCAGTTTAAGAATATATATGGGGGATTTCTGTAAAATAAAAAATAATTTGAGAAGTGTAGTTCCTAAAATAGGGTCAGTTATGGTTTGTTTCTGTTATGTAAGCCCCTCAAGGTGACTTCAGAACTGAATTGGTTCTTTAAAAAGTCAGTTTGGGAAATGTTTTGAAAATTTGAATAATTGATTTGCTTCTAACATTCTAAGTTTTCTAATGTTTAAAAAAATTAAAATGATATTTGCTAAATGATACCAACAGAAAGTAGACATATGCTGAATGTTAATTGATAACTATTTTCTGAAGGTTCACTATCCATCTTAAAGGCAGAGAAACTGCAATTAAGAAATTAGTGAATTTTTCCAAATTTTCTGTAAATTTATATTTTTTTAATTAAATAAAGGTAATAAAGACTTATTGACCCAACTGTAGCACTAACATGAAGCACAATGTGTGGCGAGAAAGCAGAATGGCTTGGATAAGCAAGCAAAGTAAGTAAAAACTGATTGATTGATTGATTGATTGATTGATTGATTTTCTTAAAGGAACAGTCCACATAAATCTAATGCCTACGAGAGCAGTCCATTGGATAGTGGCTGTGCGTGGTATTGCAGCCTAGGCCCATTAACTGGAATGGGACTGAGCTGCGCCTAGGCCAGGTAGGTGCTCGATGAACATGACTTTACTGGCCTAGTAAGAGGCCACAGCACCCACTGGAGTACCATGGCCTCTTCAAGCAGCTGATCGGTGGGGGTGCTGGATCCCCACCGATCTAATATTGATGACCTATCGTGAAGATAGACCATTAGTCTTAAACACTTGGATAACCCTTTTAATCCCGCACCTTAGCTAAGCCACGCTACCTTGGAAAGAGCGCAAATCTAACCCGTGCTATTGGATTATGATTAAAAATTAAATAAAATTTTTGAAAAAAATAGAAAACAGTTTACTAAGATATTGCCCCCCAGAGGCTAACAATCACATTGTTTCGTCAGATCTGAACTGTTCTAAATATTTTCTCGGGTTCCAAAAACATGGCAGCGGTGGGATTCGAACCCACGCCCCCGAAGAGACTGGAGCCTTAATCCAGCGCCTTAGACCGCTCGGCCACGCTACCTGTGGACACACATATTTCACTACACTTTTCGGGATTTTTCTTGAGGAAAACCTACACACAATTCAGCAGGGTAGGGTTTTTGGGGCAGTCGTGATAGGTTGTATGTCACAACTAGACTACATTGTAATCTTCATCTCACACAACATATTTCATCACGATTGTCGGGACTTAGAAAAACGTTCTGCTTTATTCCAGAAACAGCACCACTCTTATCCACAGGCTGTGCTGGGAATTGTAGCCACAGCCTTATTGGACTAGACTGCAATACCAGACACAATCCATGGAAACAGGGTGGTGCTGCATCTAAAAATAAAAACTTTTTCCTAATTCTGGAACTCCTGTTATAGGTGAGGACAACACCTCAGAGCAGATATCAGGCCTATTGTGACCAGAGATAAAATGGATGGTTCTCTATAGCATAGTTAGGGTTAAATCAGCATAATTACCAATCTTCTTCTGGAAGCCACAAACTAAACCAGATATGCCCACTTCTGGGTGGAGATTACATAAGCCCCACGAATCTTCAACCCAGGACAGCCCGAATTTGTCAGGATTGCTTCTGAAAAATGGGACTGTTGTCTGCTATAAATCAGTTGTCCTGAATCAATTATATCTATTATAGACTGCCTCCATAAGGATGACATCCAGAGTGCTCCCATAATAACAACATCCACAGTGCCTCCATAACAATGACAACCACAGTACGCTCATGACAGCTACAGTGCCCCCAAAATGGAGACAGCCACAAACACCTGTGAGATCATAATGATCACTCCACCCCTCAAAAAATTCCTTGAGGGTTGTCGTTTCTAAAACGGGGTGACTTCTTGGGGTTTTCCACTGAAGGGGGACCTCAGGGTCTCTTGAAATGAGACATGGCGGACGAAAAACCATTTCAATATCTGCCCTCCAAAAGCCATACAGAGCTCCTTCCCTTCTGAGCACAACCTAAATATAACAGGGACAACATTAAAATAATTAACCAAAAGCAATACTCTTTCATAGATTCTTGGCGCAAAGAAACCTGGAAAAAAATCATAAAAACATGCAAAGAATTCACCAATTGAACATCCCCACCGATCTAATATTAATGACCTTTTGTTAAGATAGACCATCAGTTAGACAACCCCTTTGATCCAGCAACTTTATCACTGACAAATGTAAGGTTATGCGTATGGGAAGGAATAATGCAAGTCACCAGTACATACTGAATGGTAAAACACTGGGTAACTCTGACATGGAAAAGGACCTAGGAATTTTAGTGAACAGCAAACTAAGCTGTAGAAGCCAGTGTCAGACAGCTGCTGCCAAGGCCAATAAGATAATGGGTTGCATCAAAAGAGGCATAGATGCCCGTGATGAGAACATAGTCCTGCCACTTTACACATCACTAGTCAGACCACACATGGAGTACTGTGTACAGTTCTGGGCTCCTGTGAACAAGGCAGACATAGCAGAGCTGGAGAGGGTTCAGAGGAGGGCAACTAAAGTCATAACTGGAATGGGTGGACTACAGGACCCAGAAAGATTATCAAAATTAGGGTTATTTACTTTAGAAAAAAGACGACTGAGGGGAGATGTAATAACTATGTATAAATATATCAGAGGTCAGTACAGAGATCTCTCCCATCATCTATTTATCCCCAGGACTGTGACTGTGACGAGGGGACATCCTCTGCGTCTGGAGGAAAGAAGGTTTGTACATAAACATAGAAGAGGATTCTTTACGGTAAGAGCAGTGAGACTATGGAACTCTCTGCCTGAGGAGGTGGTGATGGTAAGTTCAGTAAAAGAGTTCAAGAGGGGCCTGGATGTATTTCTGGAGGTAATAATATTACAGGTTATAGTTACTAGAGAGGGGTCGTTGATCCAGGGAGTAATTCCGATACCTGATTGGAGTCGGGAAGGAATTTTTTCCCCTAAAGTGGGGAAAATTGGCTTCTACCTCACAGGGTTTTTTTTGCCTTCCTCTGGATCAACTTGCAGGAAAACAGGAAGAACTGGATGGACAGAGGGCTTTTTTCAGCCTTATAAACTATGTTACTATGTTACTATGTTACCTTAGAACGCTCAGTCACTCTACCGTGGAAAGCGCACAAAAGGAAAGAAAGAGTCCACATAAAGTGTACAGATTATCTATAATGCCTACTACAGGGCTTAAGGGGGCAGAACTAGAGACGGAAGTCAGGCAGGTGTGTACAAGGCATAACAGATTGTTTTTCCTGAGGCGTCCTTAAAATCCATTTAAAAATTTGTCGTCCTGCAATCACATCGTCGTATCAGATCTGAACTGCCCTAAATGTTTTTCAGAATCCAAAAAAAAAACTCTGGCAGCGGTGGGATTCGAACCCACGCCCCCGAAGAGACTGGAGCCTTAATCCAGCGCCTTAGACCGCTCGGCCACGCTACCTGTGGAGATGTCCCTTGGGGCAGGGTCTTTGAAGCAGTTGTTTGGCAGCCGTGACATTTCACACAACAAAATACGTCGTGCAATACGTAAAAAAAAAAAAAAAAAAAAAAAAAATTCTGAAAAAATATACTTATAAATCTTGAATTAAACACTAAGCGATAACATGATGACCCACGCGGCTACGGTTATCTCTAGTTGCCCGTACTCATAGTAATATTGGTCGGCATGGCTAAGAACAGATCTGCAATACTTCCCCCGGTTATACCTCGGGTTGTCATGGTTTTTCGGTGCTTTATCTGTAAAACCGCATCACAAAACCATGACAGGAGTCATGAACAAACCAGACTTGTTCAGAAGAAGTAATAGGGACATGAACACAAGGTCTAATAGTCGTTGATGACGCACCGCCCATTAGTCCTCCTGTAGCTCAGGTAAGTGGTTTATCCTGCTCCTTCAGCAGCTGTTCTCAAGGACTCCACATAATCCACCAATTCATCTCTTGAAAGGTAAATACAACCTTAATAGGTAACTCATTCTTGCTTGTAAATGAGCCTCAGAAGCGACATCTGCAGGAACCACTCAAAATTTTTAAAGAAATAAGACCTTCACTAAAATTCTGTATACCGCCATGCTGGCTTCTATGAACTACACACTCAAGTCCCATTATTCTGGTCACTTCCTACTTTCGAGGTCGGCAGCTCATCATGGAAGTCCCATGTGCTGAGGCGGCTCGGTGGGTATATAAGGTGGGTGATAGGCTGTCTGCACACATACTCTTCATTGCTTTCATGGATAAAAGTGGTGATTATTGGCTTTCAGGCCCAGGTGGTAGTATTTCTGACACTGGACGGTGTGAACTGTTCTTGTGCTGTTGTGAAAGTGTATGGCGAGTGGTCAAATGGCATCACATGGAAACTGCGTAGCCCCATGTGCCGTTGATGTGAGGCGTGAAGGTCGGCTACGAAGGTTCCTGAGGGAGGAGGAACATGCTACAGTAGAGCAGCTCACCACCAAAATGAACCAGGGGGCTACAGTTCAGAGAACCCTACTGTGTATAGGGCTCCTGAGCACTCAGTCACTGCTCCTCTGCTAAGATGCATCAAGAGAAAAGGCTTCAATTTTTGGGACGGCATCAGAATCGGACCTCCGCTGATTGACAAAGGGTTGTCTTCTCCGATGAGTCACGTTTTCTGCTTCACGGAACGGATGGAAGTTGGCGTGTGAGGCAAGAAACATCAGAGAAAAAGCTGCCTGGAACCATTGCTGGAAGAACACAAGCTGGTGGTGACCACGTTATGGTCTGGGGACGGTTTTTCTGGGATTCTCACAGCTCCTTCACCAAATCTTTGCCTCTCCACTGCTGAGCTCCGCGCCCTCCTGCACTGATCACATAATGGTGACATCATCACAGGTCTTCATCACCAACTCTCTCCACTGCTGATCTCTGCCCCTCTTGCACTGATCACATGACAGTGACATCATCACAGCTCCTTTAGCTGTTACTACCTATATCAGGGGTGGGCAACCTCCGGCACTCCAGCTATTGTGAAACTACAATTCCCAGCATGCTCCATTTCTATGAGAGTTCTGAGAAGAGCAGAGCAAGTATGCAGGGAGTTGTAGTTTCACAACACCTGGAGTGCCGGAGGTTGCCTACCCCTGACCTATATCCTACCTCCCAACTTGTGAAAAACACAATGTGTGGCCATGGCAATTTTCTTCATACTAGGCCACCCGTCTAACTCTGCCCAAAACATATCTATACACACCCAGTCCCCATAATGCCCCCACATAGTTATTATTCCCCCCTTTGTGCTAACACACAGTAGTAATGCCCACATGTACCCCCTCACAGTGGTTATGCCCAGATATGTGCCCCTCACAGTAGGTATGGTCAGATATGTTCCTCTCACAGTAGTTATGCCCACATATGCCCTCCTCACAGTAGTTATGGCTAGTCATGTTCCTCTCACAGTAGTTATGTTCAGCTATGTGCCCCTTCACAGTAGTTATGCCCAGATATGTACCCCCTTCACAGTAGTTATACCTAAATATACCCCCTTTACAGCAACTATGCCCTGATATGTGCCCCCTCAAAGAAGCTATGCCCAGATATGTGTCCCTTCACAGTAGTTAAAGGGGTTTTCCCATCGTGGACAATGGGGGCATATCGCTAGGATATGCCCCCATTGTCTTATAGGTGGGGGTCTCCACACTGGGACCCGCACCTATATTGAGAACGCAGCCCCAGAAGAGAAGGAGGGCGCACTGTGCATGCGCGGCCGCCCTCCATTCATTTCTATGGGGCCACCAAAAATAGCCGAGCGCTGGCTCAGCTATTTCCATTGGCTCCATAGAAATTAATGGGAGCCGGGCCGCGCTTGCGCAGTACGTTCCAATTCATTTCTATGGTCCTAGCGATATGCCCCCATTGTCCAAAATGGGAAAACCCCTTTAAACCCAGATATGTGCCCCCTCAAAGAAGCTATGCCCAGATATGTGCACTCTTACAGTAGTTAAGCCCAGATATGTGCCCCCTTAACAGTAGCTATGCCCAGATATGTGCCCCTTTTAGAGTAGTTATGCCCAGATATGAGCCCCATTCATAGTGGCTATGCCCAGGTACGTTCCCCCTTCATAGTAGTTAGGCCCAGATGTCCCCCTTCAACAGTAGCTATCTGGGCACACTGCTAGAAATATCTCACATTGGGTGGAAGAACATGAAGAAAAAGAGACTTCTATATACCATGATGACCCCTAACTCCCCATCTGAGCACTTGTGGGACCTCCTCGATGTTCGATCTGTGGATCCCCCCCCCCCCCTCCCTCCAGAAGCTGAGGGATGCAGTCAGCATGGATTCTGACAACCTACCAGGACCTTACTGCTGTCTGTGCTGCACACAGGGGTTACTCCGGATATTAGCCGGTGGGCATAATAATGGACTGGACTGTGTACAGCACCGCCGTGTTTGGGATCTATGTGATACAGATTCCACCTTGGCCTTGTTCAGAGGGACTTAATGGAGTCCCATTTACACGACCATATTATGGTCCCAAATCCAGCCCCGTCCACAGATCGAATGACCTGAGCTTCTACCAGCATGCCGCTGTTGGTTCAGGTCTGTATACCCCCTAGGGCTGGGATTTGTGGATATATTACGTCCCCCCTGAACAAGGCCTTACACTGAGACACATCACAGCAGCTGCAGGTTTCTAGCCCAGGTCAGTGAGCTGTATGGGATTCTACTGCCCTCTACTGGACGACTGATAAATATCAGTTACACAAGGCAAATGCAGGTTGTAGATATCGGATCACTGGAACCATGTCCTTTCTAATGCAGCTGGTGGCATTTGAATGATGGAACTGAGCATGTGCGTCCATCTCAGTGATCAGAACAAAGAATTTAGAAAACGACCAAACAGCAGGCGGCGCTACACAGATGGATTTCAGTGGATAACTCTTTTTTAATTACATGCAATTACAAAAGTAAAAATGTTGACTATTTTTTGTGGGACGATCCCTTTAAGGGTCCATTCACACTTCCGCATAATGGGTCCACATCCATTCCGCAAATTTCCGCAATGGGGCCACAAAAGATAGTGTGCTGAAAAGGCATTTCTATTATAATGCCGGCCATGTGCGGATCGCACATGGCCAGTGTCCGTGTTTTACGGATCCGCAATTTGCGGACCTCTCATCGCTATGTCAGATGTGAACTGTTCTAAATGTTTTCTCAGAATCCAAAAACATTCTGGCAGCGGTGGGATTCGAACCCACGCCCCCGAAGAGACTGGAGCCTTAATCCAGCGCCTTAGACCGCTCGGCCACGCTACCTGTGAAAAAACATCTGTGAACACTATGTTCTGGATTTTAAGAGATTAAAACGTGAAAAAACATTCAGCAGGGCAGGGATTTTGGAGCTGTTGTGGGTGGTTGTGATGTCACAGCTAGACCCCATTGTAATCTTCACCTCACACATTTCACCAGGATTATCAGAAATTCCAGAAACAGTGCCCCTTGTATCCGCAGGCTGTGCTTCGTATTGCAACCTGGACTGATCTGCCATACCAGACACAATCTATGGTAAGGGGTGGCGCTGTTCCCTTTTTCCTAATCCTGGATGTCCCCTTATAGGTGGTCTGCACCGGGAGGGTAAGGACAACACCTCAGAGCAGATCTCAGGCCAGTGTGACCAGTGATAGAAGCCTCCTGCCTCGTGGATGGTCTATCTATAGATCACACCACTGTATTTTGGGTCCATGTCCAATCCACCATTTTTTGCGTATCGCACATGGACCCCTTCAGTTCTGTGGGCGACAGAAACGTCTGTGTGCACAAGTCCTTATGGTTAGGGTCAGATCAGCATCATTACCTAAGTTCTTCCAGAAGCCCCAGACCCAACCAGCAATGCCCACTTCTGGGCTGAGTTTACACAAGCCCCACCCATTTTTAACTCAGGACTACCCCAATTAGCCATAACAGTGACATCTACATTGTCCTCTCAGGAAAGATCGTTCCCATAACTGGGACAGCCCTGTTACCCCCATAACAGTCAGAACCTAGGCCCATTCTCCTGATGAGCGGAGCACATCCCTCTCTCCCCAGCAGGCATCATGCATAAGAGGAGACAACTACAACTACCACCACCCATGTTTCGCTGACTCTTATATTGACCCCAGGCCTTTTCATTTCTCCTACATACAAAGCTCAATCCCCTCATATAACATGACGTCATCACAGGTCTTCATCACCACTTTGCTCCACTGCTGAGCTCTGCCCCTCCTGCACTGATCACATGATGGTGACATCATCACAGGTCTTCATCACCACTTTTGCTCCACTGCTGAGCTCCGCCCCTCCTGCACTGATCACATGATGGTGACATCATCACAGGTCTTCATCACCACTTTTGCTCCACTGCTGAGCTCCACCCCTCCTGCACTGATCACATGATGGTGATGTAATCACGGCTCCATTAGCTGACCCGGTTATTACGTATATCGTACCTCCCAACTTGTGAAAAACACAATGTGGGGCAATTTCTTTCATATCAGATCACACCTCTAACTCCGCCCAAAACATACCTATACACACCCAGTCCCCTTAATGCCCCCACATAGTAATTATGTTAACAATAGATATGCCTAGATATGTGCCCCTCACAGTAGTTACACCCAGATATGTGCCCCTCATAGTATTTATGCCCAGATATGTGCCCCTCACAGTAGTTACACCCAGATATGTGCCACTCATAGTATTTATGCCCAGATATGTGCCCCCTCACAGTAGTTATGCCCAGATATGTGCCCCCTCACACTAGTTATTCCCACATATGTGCCCCCTTAACAGTAGCTATGCCCAGATATGTGCCCCTTCATAGTCGTTATGCCCAGATTTGTACACCCTCACAGTAGCTATGCCCAATTATGTGCCCCCTTCACACTATATATGCCCAGATATGTGCTCCCTCACATTATTTATGCCCAGATTTGTTCCCCTTCACACTAGTTATGCCCAGATATGTGCCCATCACACTAGTTATGCCCAGATATGTGCCCCTTCACAGGCTCCCTCCCCAGGTCACACATAGCACTGCCATCTACAGGCTGATTCCACCACAGACCACCAGTGTGATGTGTGTCAGCACACGGTGCCACTGCTGGGGAGCGCCGGCAGCTGAATAGTGAAGCGGGGTGCAGATGTCTCTCTGCTTCTTTCTTCCAATCCTTCCTATGGATACAGAGACAGCTGATAAAAGGACAGCCACCAAAATACGTGACTGTCCCGCCAGATCTGGGACAGTTGGGAGACATGCCTATATATGGGACAAGGCAGGACATGACGGGACAGTGGTGATAAACCGGGACTCTCCCTCGGGATCGGGGCTGGTTGGGATCTTCCAGGAAGACAATGCGACATGTCACATGGCTAGAAATGTCTGACATTGGTTGAAAGAGCATGACCAAGACTTCTATGTACCCCCTGACCCCTAATTCCCCAGACAGCCAGCAGCTGTCCACGAAGGTTTTACTACAAAGTGGGCATCAACACCGGAAAGTAAGGACTGATCTGAAAAAGAGATAGTTAAGGAAGGGGTGGGATTAGCGTTGCCACCAACAAAAATAATTGGCAAGTTAAGCCACACCCCAAAGGGGGTGTAATTGTGGGGGCGTGGCTTAACACAGTAGTGACCCCATTACTGACCCCTAGTAATATCAATGCCTCCATTAGTGCCCCCAGAATGGATAATGTCCCCTTTAGTGCCCCCAGATTAATAAAGCTCTTATTAGTGCCCCCAGTGATAGTAATGTCCCCCATCAGTGCCCACCAGTATTCATAATGCCCCTATTAGTGTCCCCAGTAATAGTAATGCCTCCATTTGTGTCCCCCAAAAATTAATAATGCCCCATTAGCACCCCTCAGAATTAATGTCTACATTAGTGCCCCCCCAGAATTAATAGTGCTCCCAGTAATAGTAATGCACCTATTAGTGCCCCCCCAGAATTAATAATGCTCCATGCCCCTATTAGTACCCCCAGTAATAATAATGCCCATTATTGCCCCCAGAATTAATAATGTCCCCATTAGTGCCCCCAGTAATATTAATGCCTCCATTATTGCCCCCAGAATTAATAATGTCCCCATTAGTGCCCCCAGTAACAGTAATGCACCCATTAGTGCTAATGAGTGCCCCACAATGGAAGCCTCATTAGTAACAGTCCGTACAGGAAAATACTGGCGCTAAAATACTGGCATAGCCAGTGAGATGCCAATCCTAGGTTGGATTCAAACCCACACCCCCAAAGAGACTGAATCCAGTAACTGAAACTGCTCAGCTACACCACTGGAAAGAGCTGAGCTATGTGTGTACTATGTGGAAAACTAGTAATAATTTATATTTCATTAAAAAAAAATAGAAAATAGTTTATTAACATACTGCCATCTAGAGTCTGGTTTCCAGTGTAACAACTGATATTTTTTTTTTCCTTAAAGAAACAGTCCACATAAACCTTAAAGGAACAGTCCACATAATGCCTCCATTAGTGCCCCCAGTAACAGTAATGCCCCCATTAGTGCCCCCAGTAATAGTAATGCCCCCATTAGAGCCCTCCAGCAGGGGCGTTGCTAGGGTCTCAAAAAATATGGGGCCCAAGCCCCAATAAATATGGCCCAGTTCTCTATGTCGACCCTCGTCCCAACAGGAGAACATACCTCACATCCAGTGCCTACCAGGTGACGTCTCCTCCGATCTTCTCTGTCATCATCTTCTCCATTCGGTCCAGACAACTTCTCTCAGCCGCCTCGTCTCTGCAGAGTGTGACACACAGACATCTTAGCTTCATCACATTTCTATCACCATCCTCCAACCTGGAGTCCCCACAGTGTTATCCTGCTGCTTGCTGTGCCCCCAATACCCCCATTTACTATCCTGGAGAAATAATAGTGCCCCCATAGTAATAGTCCTACCAGTAGTAATTCCCTCATTAGTAACACTGCACCCTACAGTGACCCCAGCACTGATAATGCTCCCCAAGATTGTCCCCATTAGTAGAAGAGTCCTCCAGTATTAATAATGCCCTCACAGAGCCCCCAGTAGTAATAAGGCACCCTATTGTTCCCCCAGTGGTATTAAAGCTCTCTACAGACCCCTCAGTAGTAATAAGGCCCCCCATAGTGCTCTTAGTAAAAATAAGGCTGATCTATAAGTCCCACTTATAGAGCCCCCAGTAGTAATGAGAACGCCTAATGTCCCCTGGATTTATAATACCCTACAGTGCCCCCAGAATTTATATAGCTCCTCCTACTATTATAATGCTCGCTGAAGTGAGGTGCCTGCTGTAGTTATATTCCTCCCTTTAGTGTCCTCAGAAATTATAATTCCTCAGCTCCTCCACCATACAGTCCCATTTAAATAAAGCTATTTTCCTCTGGTGTAAATCACACCATCTCTCCAGCCCCCTCTAATATACAGTCCCACGTAAATAACATCCCTCTCTATCTACAGCCCCCTCCAAATACAGTCCCATGTAAGTAACATCATTCCCACCCATAGCCATCATCAACATACAGTCCTATGTACATATCACTCCCTCCGACAGCCGCCCTTCAACATACAGTCTGTTCCGGCTGCCTCTCGGCAGGGTTTGCCGCGCTGCAGCTGGATCCGTGCCCCACCCCCATTACAGTGAATGGGGCCAGAGCGTAGTTCTGGCCCCACACGTGCACCTGCGGCAGCACAGATCTGGCGGGCTGTTCACCCATCGGAACAGACTGCCGGAGTCCCCTGACGCAGGTGTGAAAGTACCCTAACAGAACCCTGCCCAACACACAGTCCCATGATAACATCCCTCCCTTCTGCCCTAACATTCAGTCCCAATTAAATAATCACAACACCCAGCATCCTTCTGCTTCTCCCTTCACTTACCTCTTCTGATGTAGCAGAGCTCACTGCAGCTTCGTCCCCACAATTCGCCTCTTCAGTTTAGAAGACGGGTTGAAAAGGACCTGTGATGATGTCACAGTCATGTGACCAGTGCAGGATTGGATGGCACTGATCACATGACCTGTGATGTCATCACAGGTCCTACATATCTTGCAGTCTGTTAGATTCAATTGTACTGCCCTCCTGAGGACGGCAATACAATTGTATCTGTCTAACAGGCAGGACATTCGGGGCCTGGAAGAAAACATCAGGGGCCAAGGCCCTGAATGTTTTAGCCTAGCAACGCCCCTGCCCTCCAAGAATTAATAATACCCCCATTACTGACCCCCAGTAATATGAATGCCTCCATTAGTGCCCCCAGTAATATTAATGCCCCCATTACTGCCCACCAGAATTAATAATGTCCCCATTAGTGCCCCCAGTAATAGTCTTGCCCCTTCTCTTCCCCCTTCACTCCAGCATGATGATGTCTTGCAGTTCCTGTCCTCTAGTCAGCAGTGAGTGTTCACAGCCCCGCAAGCAAATGGAGGAGGCAAGTTGGGGGGGTTAAAGGCCATACTAATGAGCGCTCTACAATGGAAGCCTCATTAGTAACAGTCCATACAGGAAAATACCATCAGAAAACATTTACCGGCGCTAAAATACTGGCATAGCAGGTGAGATACCAACCCTAGGTGGGATTCAAACTCACACCCCCAAAGAGACTGAATCCAGCGCCTGAAACTGATCAGTCCACATAAACCTTATAGACTATATATCACCTGTTACAGGGCCCAAGGGGGCAGTGCACGAACCAGAGACGGACGTCAGGCCGGTGTGTACAAGGTATAACAGATCCTGAAGTGTTCATCAAAATTCATTCACCATGATTAATGTAAAAATTTCTTCATATTCATTGCTCAAACAGCAGGTGGCGCTATACAGATGGATTTCAGTGAATTACTCAGTTACTGAATTTTTAATGACATTCAGTTGCAAAAGTATTCAGACCCAGGGGCTGGTTTGTAGAAAAAAATGTAGAATATTTTTCTTGGGACGAACCCTTTTAAGAATTTGTCATCCTGCAATCTCATCGCTATGTCAGATATGAACTGTTCTAAATGTCTTTTCAGAATCCAAAAACATTCTGGCAGCGGTGGGATTCGAACCCACGCCCCCGAAGAGACTGGAGCCTTAATCCAGCGCCTTAGACCGCTCGGCCACGCTACCTGTGGAGATGCCCCTGGGGCAGGGTCTTTGAAGCAGTTGTTTGGCAGTCGTGACATTTCACACAACACACACAACAAAATATGTCATGAAAAACGTAAAAAAAACATCAAAATTCTGAAAAAATATACTTATAAATCTTGAATTAAACACTAAGTGATAACATGATGACCCACGCGGCTACGGTTACTCATAGTATCCGTTTTTTTTGCAGACCGTATGCGGAACCATTCATTTCAATGGGTCCGCAAAAAAAACGGAAGGTACTCCGTATGCATTCCGTTTCCGTATGTCCGTATTTCCGTTCTGCAAAAAAGATAGAACATGTCCTATTCTTGTCCGTATTGCTGACAAGGATAGGCACTGTTACAATAGATCTGCAAAAAAACGGAAACACGGATGACATACAGAACGTCATCCGTATATTGCGGATCCACAAAAACGGAACGGAAAACACTTACGGACGTGTGAATGAAGTCTAAGACTTTGTGCACCCCAATGGGAAATGGCATGGTCAAGGTCTGCAGTAAACCAGTGTGTTTTTATTTTACTGGAGGAACTCAAGTGCAAAACAATACAGGCGGTGCACTGAGCTTCTCCAGTCTCCTCCCTGGTAGCAGAAGGCTCTGAGCTGAGGAAAGGTCTCTCTCTCTCAAAGGGCTAGTACCCTGGCCAAAGGGTTGGTGGCTCAGTAGTCCAGTTGCCCATCTGGTCAAAGGGCTGATGAACCAGGGTCTGTAGCAGAGTATCCCCATCTCAGCATCTTCTGCTGGTCACTCCTGCAGACTGGAGTCTTTTCTACTAAACACTGGTCCCTAACCGCAGCACCCTAGGGGCTCTGACTGCTCTTCTTGTATACAGTTTCTAACTGAACTAGAACCTTCTAGTGGGAGGGGTTTAGTGGAGAAGCACAGACTAAACAGAATCAATGTTGCAATTTTAGTCTGTCATATATAGAGTTTAAATACAAGTCTATAGGAATGACTAACCAGTTTTGTTTTTTTTTTTTTGGGGGGGGAGGTTGAGCATATGGCAGTACATCTGCTTTATGGGGCCAAACAAAAGTAAAAGAAAATCTAAATAGAGTTTAAAAAAACTATATAAAAAACAAAATTTTTACAGAAAATATATTTTTTTATTAAATACGACACTCTGCGAAAGCTTGGTCTCCCATCACCTGAACAACACATATTAATCTTAGAAACTAAACATGGCGGAGCGCCACCGCCTTCCTTCTTTTCTACTTCATGAGAAATAAATTACTGTGCAGCTAGAACTTTTCAGACCCAGGATTTGGTCACCGGCGGGTAGAAGGTGCGAAACAGGTCACCATTAGCGATCCAACCGAAGCAAGTTCCTGAATGTCCAAACAATCGCCACCAACCGGACCCAGGGAAGAGGAAAGTGCAGATTGTGCCATAAGAATTTCACAAAATGAGTTTGTCCCCTGTGAGTAAGTGAATCACATGGGGGTGCCATCATCTTACAGTGTTCATGATTAATCACCAGGGTAGAGTGAGCGGCGCGGGCGGCTCACAAGATCCCGTATGGACCGGAGTAATGTCTACTGAACAGGAAATACGGAAGAAAGATGAACAGCGCCATGACGAGCAGGAACAAACACACCGCCAGGACACGCTCCCACACAGCAGGAGAGTGATCAGTCCCTGCAAGAGAAGACATCATTGTAAGTGCAACGCCTAGACCTGCCAGTTCAAATAAGAGACTTAGATACATCTCAGCCAGGAGTATCACACATCATAGGATGAGATACATCTCAGCAGACAGTATCACACATCATAGGATGAGATACATCTCAGCAGACAGTATCACACATCATAGGATGAGATACATCTCAGCAGACAGTATCACACATCATAGGATGAGATACATCTCAGCAGACAGTATCACACATCATAGGATTAGATACATCTCAGCAGACAGTATCACACATCATAGGATTAGATACATCTAAGCCGGCAGTATCATAGGATTAGATACAAGACTAAGCAGACAGTATCACACATCATAGGATTAGATACATCTCAGCAGGCAGTATCACACATCATAGAATGAGATACATGACTCAGCAGACAGTACCACACATCATATGATTAGATACAAGGCTCGGAAGACAATATCAGACATCATAAGATTAGATATACGGCTCAGTTGTGGGTATCAGACATCACAAATTTAGATACATGGCTCAGCCGAAAGTATCACAAATGATAGGATGAGGTACACAGTCCAGCAGGCAGTATCACACATGATATGATTAAAAACACGACTCAGCAGACAGTATCATACATCATAGGCTTAGATACATAACGCAGCCAGCAGTATCACACATCATAGGATTAGATACACAGTCCAGCAGGCAGTATCACACATGATAGGATTAGATACACAGTCCAGCAGGCAGTATCACACATCATAAGATTAGATACACAGTCCAGCAGGCAGTATCACACATCATAAGATTAGATACACAGTCCAGCAGGCAGTATCACACATCATAGGATTAGATACACAGTCCAGCAGGCAGTATCACACATGATAGGATTAGATACACAGTCCAGCAGGCAGTATCACACATCATAAGATTAGATACACAGTCCAGCAGGCAGTATCACACATCATAGGATTAGATACACAGTCCAGCAGGAAGTATCACACATGATAAGCGAGGCAAACCACTCTGTCCTTGGCAGACACTGGAAATAGTTAGTCCCCGGCTCAGTATATGAGACTCCTGTGTAGAAGCCTGACAGGCTGTGCAGCTGTCTCCTGGTGAAGGCAGGGGCCGGGGAGGGGCACGCCCTGCACACCACCCTCAGCACAGCCAAAGAGGACACACTCTGTACTCAGGAGACTCAGGGAGAGCACGCTCATAGATACATACAATAGGTCATTCATGGAAATGTAAAGTATCAGGGACCTGAGAACTCAGAACAGCAGACTGAAGAAGTCATCACAGAATAACTATGATCCAACTGGCTCGTTGGTCTAGGGGTATGATTCTCGCTTTGGGTGCGAGAGGTCCCGGGTTCAAATCCCGGATGAGCCCTTCTTTTCTTCACACTCACAGAGAATCTACTAAAATTGAAACAGCTCGTAGTGTTATACCGCTAATAGATATATCCACTGGGAAGAAGTATACCGGCCAAACCCTGAAATGTGTTTATTTTGTACATAGGAGCAGTATTATAGTAGTTGTATTCTTGAACATAGGAGCAGTATTATAGTAGTTATATTCTTGTACATAGGAGGCGGTATTATAGTAGTTATATTCTTGTACATAGAAGGCAGTATTATAGTAGTTATATTCTTGTACATAGGAGCAGTATTATAGTAGTTATATTCTTGTACGTAGAAAGCAGTATTATAATGAAAATTTACTTACCGAAATTTTTGTTTCCTGTAGTCCGTAGGCAGCACACTACAAATGGGTTTTAGTCCCCTAGGTACAATCAGAAGAGACATATTACACAGCAGTATAAGATTAATTGATTAATCAGGAACACCTCCTACTTAAGGAGGCAAAGAGCAGCCACACCTCGTATTGATATGTAGCAAAAAATATTTATTATAGGGAGGGATCGTTGTGCTGCCTATGGACTACAGGAAACAAAAATTTCGGTAAGTAAATTTTCATTTTCCTGGTCGTCCTACGGCAGCACACTACAAATGGGATTTGAGAAGCAGTTACGATGGGTGGGTCGTAGTCGCAGCTTCAAGCACTCTTCTGCCAAAAAAGGAACCCTCTGCCTGCTGAAGATCCATTCTGTAGTGCTTAATGAAGGTGGAGCTTGAGGACCAAGTAGCCGCTGCACAAATTTGATGAAGGGAAACTTGTGCCAATTCTGCCCAGGAAGTAGCTGTTGACCTGGTTGAGTGCGCCCTAATATTTAATGGACATGGAAGATCACTACTCGCATAGCATTCTTCAATTGCGCTGTGGACCCATCTGGCAAGAGTCGCTTTACTGGCCTTGCGTCCCTTATTTGGGCCTCTATGTTGTAGAAAAAGAGCTTCAGAAGTTCTGAATACACTGGTTCTTTGAATGTAGATCAGAATAGCTCTTCTGACGTCAAGCGTATGGAGACTATTTTCTTCTTGATTTTGAGGATCTGGGAAGAAGACTGGCAAGGAAATCTCCTGATTCATGTTAGCGGATGAAGCTACTTTAGGTAGAAATCCAGGCATGGTGCGAAGAACAACACAATCTCCCAGATCTCTAAAATAAGGTTCTTTATAGGAGAGAGCTTGGAGTTCGCTGATTCTTCTAGCTGAGGTAACCGCGACTAGGAAGAATGACTTCAAGGTGAGAAGATGCAGAGAAGCTTCATGCAGAGGCTCAAAAGGAGGTCTAGTTAAGGCAGAGAGAACCAGGACTAGGTCCCAGGAAGGCAGAGGCTTTTGAACCGCTGGATTGAGCATCCTGACTGCTTTGAAGAAAGATCTGATTAAGATATGATTAGAAAAGACTCCCTGAAGTTGAGCATTGATTGCAGTGAAGTGCACTTTAAGGGTATTAAACCTAAGACCTTTGTCAAGACCGTCTTGGAGGAATTGCAGAATAGAGGTAACATTATCCAAGACTGCGCCATTTCTACTGCACCAGGATTTGAACAAGGCCCAGATTCTGTTATACGATTTGATTGTCGCTGGTCTTCTGGCAGAGAGAATAGTAGAAATCACTCTAGAAGAGAGCCCCATATGTGTCAGGCTTTGCCACTCAGCCTCCAGGCCGTTAAATGCAATAGATGGAGATTGGGATGAAACATCCCTCTCTGGAGCAGTAGATCTGGTCTCAACGGAAGATTCCAATAATTCCCTCTGGACAGGGATAGCGCCAGGGAGAACCAGGCCCTGCGAGGCCAAAACGGAAGGACTGCAATTGCTTCCGCTTCCTCTTCCAGGATTTTCCTTAGCACTCTCGGAATTAATTGAAAAGGTGGGAACACATACACCAGGAACCTCTTCCAGCTGATCGAAAGACCGTCCACTGCTATTGCTTGGCTTGAATGGTAAAGAGAGCAGAACCTTTCCACTTTCCTGTTCATTACCAAGGCCATGGCATCTAGATCTGGATGTCCCATTCTCTTCACTACTAGCTGAAACACCTCTGGGTTCAGGCCCCATTCTGATGGTAGAATCTGATTTCTGCTGAGACAATCCGCTTTCAGATTGAGGGCTCCTTGGATATGAAGGGCTAAGATGTTCCAAGTGTTTAATTTGGCCCATTTCATCAGTTTTCTGCACTCTGCTTCCATACGTGGACTCCTGGTTCCCCCCTGTTTGTTGATGTAGAACACAGTGGGCAGGTTGTCTGACTGGACTAAGACAGAGCAGATTTTCAGGAGAGGTTGAAAATGGATTAAGGCCAATCTGACCGCTTTGAGCTCCTTCATGTTGGAAGATAAAAGCTTGTCTTCCTTCGACCACTGCTTCTGTATCCACCGGTCGTCTACATGGGCCCCAGGAGGAAGCATCCGTAGTGATGAGCTTGTGAGGAGAATAAGAAGCTTTTACTAGCCAGTCGTCCAGATATGGGACTACACAGATCCCCTTGAGTCTTAGATCTGCCGCCAGAACTGCTGACACCTTGGTGAAAGTTCTGGGTGCTGAGGAAATGCCGAACGGGAGACACTTGAATTGCCAGTGAAGAGTGGCAGCTGGAGTCTGAAGGGCTACTCGAAGGAATTTGCGGTGTTTGGGCAAAATCGGGATGTGTAGATAAGCATCTGAGAGATCTATCTTTGCCACGAAATCTCCCCTGCTCAAAAGCCCTACTACTGAGCGGATAGTTTCCATCTTGAATTTCCGCTTGATGAGAAACCTGTTCAGAAAGGTGAGATCTATAATCAGTCTCCATTTCCCTCCAGGCTTGGGAACGGGAAAAACCTTTGAGTAGACCCCTTTTCCTTCTTCTAGAGGAGGTACTTTCTCCAGAGCACCCTTTTGTATGAAATCTTGTAGAAGGGCCAGAATAATAGGGTTTCTGCTTGAGTTGATGATAAATCTGTCTGGTGGCAGATTTAGGAATTCTAGGGAGTACCCTTGTCTTATTAAGGTAGTTACCCATGCATCTGATGAGGTTTGAGACCATTGTTCTGAAAAGAGAAGAAGTCTGGCTCCCACTTTCTCTGTTGGTTTGGCGTCATAAACTGGCTTGTTTCTTAATCTCATTTTTCTTTTTAAAGGAAGTATTCTCTCTCCTGAATCTGAAGTTTCTCTGACGGTCTGATCTAAAGCTTCGTTTGAACTTAGGGGATCTCTTTCCCTGAAAACGAAAGGAACGAAATTGTGGTCGTCTTTTAGATTCCGGAAAACACTTTCCCTTTGTTTCATTTAAGGCCTCCAGGATCTTCTCCAACTGAGGTCCAAAGAGGGAATCAAGCTGGAACGGGAGGCTACAAAAATGCTTTTTTGAAAGAACATCCCCAGGCCACTGCTTGATCCATAAAGCCTGGCGGGCTGCATTAGTGAGGGCCATAGATCTGGAAGAGAATTTCATGGCATCTAAGAGAGCATCACACAGGAAGTCAGAAGCGGCTTTAAGAAGTGGTAAGCTGGAGAGAATTTCTTCTCTAGAGACTCCATCAAGCAGATCTTGAGTAAGCTGGCTCAACCAGATCCGTAGAGCTCTGGCGACTGGGACAGTAGAACAGGCTGCTTTACAGGACGTAGCAGAGGCCACATAGGATTTCTTCAGGAGAGACTCTGCCTTTCTATCCATTGGCTCCTTTAACAGAGCTATGTCTTACGTTGGAAAGACTGCTTTCTTGGAGAGTCTGGATACCGCCAAATCAACTTTGGGTGAGGATTCCCATTCTTGCACAAAGCTCTTCTTTAATTTATATATAGCTTTGAATCTCGCACCCGGGTCCTGCCTCTTTTCTGGCTTCTCCCAGTCATGTCTCAACCATTCTTGAATCAGAGGATGACTTGGAAAAACAGCTTATCCCTTTTTGATTTTCCTTCTGTGTCTTTCTCTGACTCAACGGTACTCTTGACAGCTTTCAGTAGAGATTGGAGTTTATCTTTACGTAAAAGAAAAAGATCATCCGAATCGTCAGAATCCTCAGAATGTAGTTGTTCATCAGAAGAAGAAGAGCCATCAGAGGATGAGAGAAGCTGCGGTGGAGAGGAAGCAGGTTCTGTTCTAGATTTTTTAGATTTGTGCTTAGGCAAATACTCATCAAATACTTCCTCCATTTTCCCTTTGAACCAGGACAGGAATTCATCTGGCTGCAGGTGCGCAGAGCGGGGTGGAGACATACACTGGGAACAGAGATCAATGGAAGAATCATCAGGTAATGGCTGCTGACATTGGTTACACATTCTGTGCCTAGATTTGCTTTTTCTTTTCCTGATATGTTCTTGAGAGGCAGACATCTATGGCCAAAAAGAACAAAATTAGAACCTTTGAAAGGTACACCCCAAACAAATGCAACCGGACAGGCAGGAGTCAGCAGAGTATAGACAGGCATTTCATAGGCCTAAATGCCGACAGTAAGGAAAAGAACTGAGCAGAGATGCAGTTAGCATAGAGCAGACAGGTTACTGAGCACAAGGCAATTACAGAGCCCAAAAGTGGTTAGCCTAGACCGACATAATACTGAGCAGAGCTACAGTAGTATAACCATTTAAAAATACAGAGCACAGCAGCCGCAAGCCAAAAGCTGGAGTAGCATGAGCATCATTGCAGTAGTAAAAATGGGCATATAGAGTACAACAGAAAGTTGTACTACTGAGCACAGATGCCGTAGCATAGGTAGGCATAATACTGAGCATAGATGCAGTAACATAGGTAGGCATAATACTGAGCACAGATGCAGTAGGTATAGGCAGGCATAATACTGAGCATAGATGCAGTAACATAGGCAGGCATAATACTGAGCACAGATGCAGTAGGTATAGGCAGGCATAATACTGAGCACAGATGGAGTAGGTATAGGCAGGCATAATACTGAGCATAGATGCAGTAACATAGGTAGGCATAATTCTGTGCACCAAAATACCAAGCACAACTGCAGGCACAGCAGGTAAAATAATATATATATATATACCCGGAAGAACTGCGCCCCTGATGGCAAGTACAGGCGTCATGCTGCCCAAAGCCTGCACATAAGGCTAGAAAGAGCTAAAGTGTACAACAGACTGTCACTAAATAGGCCAAAAACACTTTGGGCGTTATAGGTTAAACACATAGACTGGGCAGAGACAAGTCATGCCTCAGTGACATACCTTGCAGGCAGGGATGCAGCGCCGTCTGGCAGAGCGCACCCGGCGTTTGAAGCCGGCGGAAGATAAGCTCTGCTTACTGTGACGCGCTGGCAGACCCCAGCGCATGCGCTAACCGGACCAGGCTCCCCACAGCCTACTGCGCATGCGCCGGCCCCCGGCACTCCGAACCCCGGAAGTAGCCTGAGTATCGGGTAAGCGCTGCGCCGCCGCAGGCATCAAAACCCGTACTGCACAAAGGGGGGGGGAAAGAGCGTGTTAAATACGGTCTGTATGTCCGGCCTGCACTATGCAACGCACTCAGGGGAAAGGTGCCATGCCGGACATCTTCAAGCCCAGGGACAGAGACCACTCTCTGTTAGTACGGCTTGGAATAAATCTTTAACATCTTGTATAGGAAAACAACGTGTCTCTTCTTTTACCTAAGAGAAAAAAGAAATACGAGGTGTGGCTGCTCTTTGCCTCCTTAAGTAGGAGGTGTTCCTGATTAATCAATTAATCTTATACTGCTGTGTAATATGTCTCTTCTGATTGTACCTAGGGGACTAAAACCCATTTGTAGTGTGCTGCCGTAGGACGACCAGGAAAGTAGTTATATTCTTGTACATAGGAGCAGTATTATAGTAGTTATATTCTTGTACATAGGAGCAGTATTATACTAGTTATATTCTTGTACATAGGAGGCAGTATTATAGTAGTTATATTCTTGTACATAGGAGGCAGTATTATAGTAGTTATATTCTTGTACATAGGAGGTAGTATTATAGTAGTTATATTCTTGTACATAGATGGCAGTATTATAGTAGTTATATTCTTGTACATAGGAGGCAGTATTATAGTAGTTATATTCTTGTACATAGGAGGGGTATTATACTAGTTATATTCTTGTACATAGGAGGCAGTATTATAGTAGTTATATTCTTGTACATAGGAGGCAGTATTATAGTAGTTATATTCTTGTACATAAGAGCAGTATTATAGTAGTTATATTCTTGTACATAGGAGCAGTATTATAGTAGTTATATTCTTGTACATAGGAGCAGTATTATAGAAGTTATATTCTTGTACATAGGAGGCGGTATTATAGTAGTTATATTCTTGTACATAGGAGGCGGTATTATAGTAGTTGTATTCTTGAACATAGGAGCAGTATTATAGTAGTTATATTCTTGTACATAGGAGGCAGTATTATAGTTGTTATATTCTTATACATAGGAGCAGTATTATAGTAGTTATATTCTTGTACATATGAGGCAGTATTATAGTAGTTATATTCTTGTACATAGGAGCAGTATTATAGTAGTTGTATTCTTGAACATAGGAGCAGTATTATAGTAGTTATATTCTTGTACATAGGAGGCAGTATTATAGTAGTTATATTCTTGTACATAGGAGCAGTATTATAGTAGTTATATTCTTGTACATAGGAGCAGTATTATAGTAGTTATATTCTTGTACATAGGATCAGTATTATAGTAGTTATATTCTTGTACATAGGAGCAGTATTATAGTAGTTATATTCTTCTACGTAGAAAGCAGTATTATAGTAGTTATATTCTTGTACATAGGAGGCGGTATTATAGTAGTTATATTCTTGTACATAGGAGCAGTATTATAGTAGTTATATTCTTGTACATAGGAGGCGGTATTATAGTAGATATATTCTTGTACATAGGAGGCGGTATTATAGCAGTTATATTCTTGTACATAGGAGCACTATTATAGTAGTTATATTCTTGTACATAGGAGCAGTATTATAGTAGTTATATTCTTGTACATAGGAGGCGGTATTATAGTAGATATATTCTTGTACATAGGAGGCGGTATTATAGCAGTTATATTCTTGTACATAGGATGCGGTATTATAGCAGTTATATTCTTGTACATAGGAGGCGTTATTATAGTAGTTATATTATTGTACATAGGAGGCGGTATTATAGTAGTCATATTCTTGTACATAGGAGGCGGTATTATAGTAGTTATATTCTTGTACATAGGAGCAGTATTATAGTAGTTATATTCTTGTACATAGGAGCAGTATTATAGTAGTTATGTTCTTGTACATAGGAACAGTATTATAGTAGTTATATTCTTGTACATAGGAGGTGGTATAATAGCAGTTATATTCTTGTACATAGGAGCAGTATTATAGGAGTTATATTCTTGTACATAGGAGCAGTATTATAGTAGTTATATTCTTGTACATAGGAGGCAGTATTATAGCAGTTATATTCTTGTACATAGGAGGCAGTATTATAGTAGTTATATTCTTGTACATAGCAGCAGTATTATAGTAGTTATATTCTTGTACATAGGAGCAGTATTATAGGAGTTATATTTTTGTACATAGGATGCAGTATTATAGTAGTTATATTCTTGTACATAGGAGGTAGTATTATAGTAGTTATATTCTTGTACATAGGAGCAGTATTATAGTAGTTATATTCTTGTACATAGGAGGCAGTATTATAGTAGTTATATTCTTGTACATAGGAGGCAGTATTATAGTAGTTATATTCTTGTACATAGGAGCAGTATTATAGTAGTTATATTCTTGCACATAGGAGGCAGTATTATAGTAGCTATGTTCTTGTACATAGGAGGAGTATTATAGTAGTTATATTCTTGTACATAGGAGGCAGTATTATAGTACTGCCTCCTATGAACAAACACACCGCCAGGAGACGCTCCCACACAGCAGGAGAGTGATCAGTCCCTGAAGGAGAAGACATCATTATAAGTGACTGTGTAACGCCTAGACCTGACATTTCAAACGAGAGACTTAGATATATATCAGCCGACAGTATCACATATCATAGGATTAGATACATGGCTCAGGCGACAGAATCACACATGATAGGATGAGATACACAGTCAGGCAGACAGTATTACACATGATATGATTAGATAAATGACTCATAAGATAGCATTGCACATCACAGGATTGGATACATAACGCAGCCGGCAGTATCACACATGATAGGATTAGATACACAGTCCAGCAGGCAGTATCACACATCATAGGATTAGATACACAGTCCAGCAGGCAGTATCACACATCATAGGATTAGATACACAGTCCAGCAGGCAGTATCACACATGATAAGCGAGGCAAACCACTCTGTCCTTGGCAGACACTGGAAATAGTTAGTCCCCAGCTCAGTATCTGACACTCCTGTGTAGAAGCCTGACAGGCTGTGCAGCTGTCTCCTGGTGAAGGCAGGGGCCAGGGAGGGGCACGCCCTGCACACCACCCTCAGCACAGCCAAAGAGGACACACTCTGTACTCAGGAGACTCAGGGAGAGCACGCTCATAGATACATACAATAGGTCATTCATGGAAATGTAAAGTATCAGGGACCTGAGAACTCAGAACAGCAGACTGAAGAAGTCATCACAGAATAACTATGATCCAACTGGCTCGTTGGTCTAGGGGTATGATTCTCGCTTTGGGTGCGAGAGATCCCGGACGAGCCCTTGTTTTCTTCACACTCACAGAGAATCTACTAAAATTGAAAAAGCTCGTAGTGTTATACCGCTAATAGATATATCCACTGGGAAGAAGTATACCGGCCAAACCCTGAAATGTGTTTATTTTGTACATAGGAGCAGTATTATAGTAGTTGTATTCTTGAACATAGGAGCAGTATTATAGTAGTTGTATTCTTGTACATAGGAGCAGTATTATAGTAGTTATATTCTTGTACATAGGAGGCGGTATTATAGTAGTTATATTCTTGTACATAGGAGCAGTAATATAGTAGTTATATTCTTGAACATAGGAGCAGTATTATAGTAGTTGTATTCTTGTACATAGGAGCAGTATTATAGTAGTTATATTCTTGTACATAGGAGGCGGTATTATAGTAGTTATATTCTTGTACATAGGAGCAGTAATATAGTAGTTATATTCTTGTATATAGGAGCAGTATTATAGTAGTTATATTCTTGTACATAGGAGGGGTATTATAGTAGTTATATTCTTGTACATAGGAGCAGTATTATAGTAGTTATATTCTTGTACATAGGAGCAGTATTATAGTAGTTATATTCTTGTACATAGGAGCAGTATTATAGTAGTTATATTGTTGTACATAGGAGCAGTATTATAGTAGTTATATTCTTTGCTTTCATTGCTTTGTGACTGCCTATGCTGCCTGATACATAGGTTGTAGTATTGTAGTATTTGTCTTCTAGAAGAACCTGAATGGGTCAGGTCTTAAAGGTGTTCTCCGGGAATTAAGAAAATGAAATACGTAAATATTACTTCATTATAAATATATTCCCAAATACCTTTCATTATTTATAATGGCTCGTTTTGTCTTGGGATCAATGATTAGGAAGAATAAAATGGCCGCCGTCCTGTTAGTACGCACAGAACCTGTCCTAATCACACAGGAGGACAAGTTACTTCACAACACTGAGGTAAAGAGCTGCTTCATCCTCCACTCTGCTCTGCTTGTCAGGGATTATCATCCTTAAAGGGGTATTCCCATCTCACACATGTAGTTTGTATAGTTAGATATAGCCATACCAATATTATTACTAATAGAATGTATTTATATAAAATGTACCGTTTAGAAGATTTGCCTATTTGTATATCCATTGTCCCACACACATCAGTCAGGCCGTTGCCCCTGGTTACGGCCACCGTAGCCATGTAGTAGTGGTGGCCGGCTTGCTCTTGTTCAAACCTGCCCTGAGGTAACTGCTGTATTGTGTACACACATCACATGAACATGAGGAGACACATCTTAGGGTAATTTCACATCTGCATTTTGGACGCTACCAGTACAAAACACAATGGTCAGGATCCGTCCAAAACGCAGACTTTATAAACGGATCCTGCTCCATAGAGATGAATTGATCTTGGAACAGGATCCGTTTCTCTGAGTTTTGGAAGCGCAGACAAAAATGCTACAACCCTAAGATGTGTCTCCACATGTTCATGTAATGTGTGTTCACAATACAGCAGTTACCTCAGAGCGGGCCGGCCACCACTACTACATGGCTGCGATGGCCATAACCAAGGCCAACGGCCTGACCAGGGGCGTAGCTATAGGGGGTGCAGAGGTAGCAGTCGCTACCGGGCCCAGGAGCCTGAGGGGGGGCCCAAAGACCCTTGTGCCGCATAAGAAGACACAAAGAGCACTGTGGGAAGCAGGGCCCAAGCTGAACTCTTGCAACAGGGCCCATGAGCCTTTAGCTACGCCCCTGGGCCTGACTGATGTGTGTGGGACAATGGATATACAAATAGGAAAATCTTCTAAATGGTACATTTTATATAAATACATTCTATTAGTAATAATATCAGTATGGCTATGTCTAACTATACAAACTACATTTGTGAGATGGGAATACCCCTTTACTACAGATGATAAGATCTTCAGCTGAATCTCTGTAGGAATGGAGTTCATGAAGAGACATGAAGTACAGAGAGGAGGGACAGGAATGGACACTGCATACAAGAGCTGCTGCTCATCAGCCACATCTCCTCATGAACTCCATTCCTACAAAGATTCATAGTAGTTATATTCTTGTACATAGGAGGTAGTATTATAGTAGTTATATTCTTGTACATAGGAGCAGTATTATAGTAGTTATACTCTTGTACATAGGAGGCAGTATTATAGTAGTTATATTCTTGTACATAGGAGGTAGTATTATAGTAGTTATATTCTTGTACATAGGAGCAGTATTATAGTAGTTATATTCTTGTACATAGGAGCAGTATTATAGTAGTTATATTCTTGTACATAGGAGCAGTATTATAGTAGTTATATTCTTGTACATAGGAGGCAGTATTATAGTAGTTATATTCTTGTACATAGGAGGCAGTATTATAGTAGTTATATTCTTGTACATAGGAGGCAGTATTATAGTACTGCCTCCTATGAACAAACACACCGCCAGGAGACGCTCCCACACAGCAGGAGAGTGATCAGTCCCTGAAGGAGAAGACATCATTATAAGTGACTGTGTAACGCCTAGACCTGACATTTCAAACGAGAGACTTAGATATATATCAGCCGACAGTATCACATATCATAGGATTAGATACATGGCTCAGGCGACAGAATCACACATGATAGGATGAGATACACAGTCAGGCAGACAGTATTACACATGATATGATTAGATAAATGACTCATAAGATAGCATTGCACATCACAGGATTGGATACATAACGCAGCCGGCAGTATCACACATGATAGGATTAGATACACAGTCCAGCAGGCAGTATCACACATCATAGGATTAGATACACAGTCCAGCAGGCAGTATCACACATCATAGGATTAGATACACAGTCCAGCAGGCAGTATCACACATGATAAGCGAGGCAAACCACTCTGTCCTTGGCAGACACTGGAAATAGTTAGTCCCCGGCTCAGTATCTGACACTCCTGTGTAGAAGCCTGACAGGCTGTGCAGCTGTCTCCTGGTGAAGGCAGGGGCCAGGGAGGGGCACGCCCTGCACACCACCCTCAGCACAGCCAAAGAGGACACACTCTGTACTCAGGAGACTCAGGGAGAGCACGCTCATAGATACATACAATAGGTCATTCATAGAAATGTAAAGTATCAGGGACCTGAGAACTCAGAACAGCAGACTGAAGAAGTCATCACAGAATAACTATGATCCAACTGGCTCGTTGGTCTAGGGGTATGATTCTCGCTTTGGGTGCGAGAGGTCCCGGGTTCAAATCCCGGACGAGCCCTTGTTTTCTTCACACTCACAGAGAATCTACTAAAATTGAAAAAGCTCGTAGTGTTATACCGCAAATAGATATATCCACTGGGAGGAAGTATACTGGCCAAACCCTGAAATGTGTTTATTTTGTACATAGGAGCAGTATTATAGTAGTTGTATTCTTGTACATAGGAGCAGTATTATAGTAGTTATATTCTTGTACATAGGAGCAGTATTATAGTAGTTATATTCTTGTACATAGGAGCAGTATTATAGTAGTTATATTCTTGTACATAGGAGCAGTATTATAGTAGTTATATTCTTGTACATAGGAGGCAGTATTATAGTAGTTATATTCTTGTACATAGGAGCAGTATTGTAGTAGATATATTCTTGTACATAGGAGCAGTATTATAGTAGTTATATTCTTGTACATAGGAGGCAGTATTATAGTAGTTGTATTCTTGTACATAGGAGCAGTATTATAGTAGTTGAATTCTTGTACATAGGAGCAGTAATATAGTAGTTATATTCTTGTACATAGGAGCAGTATTATAGTAGTTATATTCTTGTACATAGGAGGGGTATTATAGTAGTTATATTCTTGTACATAGGAGCACTATTATAGTAGTTATATTCTTGTACATAGGAGCAGTATTATAGTAGTTATATTCTTGTACATAGGAGCACTATTATAGTAGTTATATTCTTGTACATAGGAGCAGTATTATAGTAGTTATATTCTTGTACATAGGAGCAGTATTATAGTAGTTATATTCTTGTACATAGGAGCACTATTATAGTAGTTATATTCTTGTACATAGGAGCAGTATTATAGTAGTTATATTCTTGTACATTGGACCAGTATTATAGTAGTTATATTCTTGTACATAGGAGCACTATTATAGTAGTTATATTCTTGTACATAGGAGCAGTATTATAGTAGTTATATTCTTGTACATAGGAGCAGTATTATAGTAGTTATATTCTTGTACATAGGAGCAGTATTATAGTAGTTATATTCTTGTACATAGGAGGTAGTATTATAGTAGTTATATTGTTGTACATAGGAGCAGTATTATAGTAGTTATATTCTTTGCTTTCATTGCTTTGTGACTGCCTATGCTGCCTGATACATAGGTTGTAGTATTGTAGTATTTGTCTTCTAGAAGAACCTGAATGGGTCAGGTCTTAAAGGTGTTCTCCGGGAATTAAGAAAATGAAATACGTAAATATTACTTCATTATAAATATATTCCCAAATACCTTTCATTATTTATAATGGCTCGTTTTGTCTTGGGATCAATGATTAGGAAGAATAAAATGGCCGCCGTCCTGTTAGTACGCACAGAACCTGTCCTAATCACACAGGAGGACAAGTTACTTCACAACACTGAGGTAAAGAGCTGCTTCATTGTGTTTTGTACTGGTAGCGTCCAAAATGCAGATGTGAAATTACCCTAAGATGTGTCTCCACATGTTCATGTAATGTGTGTTCACAATACAGCAGTTACCTCAGAGCGGGCCGGCCACCACTACTACATGGCTGCGATGGCCGTAACCAAGGCCAACGGCCTGACCAGGGGCATAGCTATAGGGGGTGCAGAGGTAGCAGTCGCAAATCTTCTAAACGGTACATTTTATATAAATACATTCTATTAGTAATAATACTGGTAAGGCTATATCTAACTATACAAACTACATTGGTGAGATGGGAATACCCCTTTACTACAGATGATAAGATCTTCAGCTGAATCTCTGTAGGAATGGAGTTCATGAAGAGACATGAAGTACAGAGAGGAGGGACAGGAATGGACACTGCATACAAGAGCTGCTGCTCATCAGCCACATCTCCTCATGAACTCCATTCCTACAAAGATTCAGCTGAAGTTCTTATAATCTGTATTCAGGATCATAATTAGGGATGAGCGAAATTCTTGAAAATTCGATTCGGCTGATTCGCCAAATTTTACAAAAAAATTCGCTTCGTGATGAATTACTTCGCCACAAAGCGCATTTTTTTGTAAGTAGTGGGTGCAATTACAGGGAGCTGCGATAGCGCCGCCCCCGTCATTGTACCCCTCAGATGCCGCATTCATACATGATCACGGCGTCTAAGTGTAAAAACAGTGTGAAATAAACATTAAAAAATACATTAAATCCATACTTACCTCCTCCATTTGTTCGCGAGGGGCCGGCCGCCGCCATCTTGCTTGAAGATCTGAAGCGAAATCTCACGCGGTGTGAGATTACGTCATCACGCCGGCCGGCGTGGTGACTTCTTACGTCACTATGCGCGGGATTTCGCCCGGGATCTTCAATCAAGATGGCGGCTGGCGGCCCGTCGCGAGCAAATGGAGGAGCTAAGTATGAATTTTTTTGTTTTTTACACTATTTCAGGATAAATCGATTTTATCGAATTTATCCTGAAATTCGGATCGAATTCCACTTCGAAGGATTCGATTAGCCCATCTCTAATCATAATCCCTGACAAGTAGAGCAGAGAGGAGGATGAGGCAGCTCTTTACCTCAGTGTTGAGAAGTAACTTGTCCTGCTGTGTGATTAGGACAGGTTCTGTGTGTGCTAATAGGACGGCGGCCATTTTATTTCCCCTGATGATTGTTCCCCAGACAAAATGAACCATTATAACTAATGAAAGGTATTTGGGAATATATTTATAATAAAGTAATATTCAAGTATTTTCATTTTCTTAATTCCCAGAGAACCCCTTTAAAGACCAGTCTGTGCCTTGGTGTATGCCAAAACTGTTACCCAATCATCAACCAGGACTGAATAAGCCAAGTGGCTTCCAAGAAGAACGCATACGTAATGGCCACAAACACAACTCCGTCATTGTTGTGAGGGAAACCTCCAGTAAGTTAAAGGTCCAATCACTGCAGGTATCTTAAGCCCTCATTAACGCAACAAGCAATGAAGAGCCTAACTGTAGAAGTATATCTATTCCCACCAGAGACATAACTCTAAGTTTCTTGGCTCCATTACAAAATCTTATGAGATTTATTTATAATACTGGTGTCTTTGAACGTGGCATTGGGCCTAGGGGCATCCTTGTGCAACATGGCTGAATATATGCTCCTGTTCTAATGGCCTTTCGACATCTGATAAGGACATATGATATTCTCCATGTTATCCACAAGGTCAATGAGCCATTTTCTAGATGAGAAACACTTTCTTGAGATCCGGTTGATCACCATAGGTTAGTATTATAAGGAATCGATCTTCTAAACATGGCTTACCTGGGGAAATGGTCTTCATGTGCTGCTGGTCTGAAATGGCCAGGACCACTACACAACATTTGCATTGCAGCCCTGGCCGGATCGGATACACAGTGATCCAACAAGTATATTTCCCAGCGTCCTTCTTTCTTACATGTTCTAACTTCAGGGTGGCATTTCCTTCTACAAACCAGTTCTTAGACATCGTAGTTCGTCCCTTGAATACTTCATTCTGTCGGTCACCTGAGTCATTCCCATTCTGGAAGTGAACAACTAAATCTTCTACTTTGTCTTCCTTCTGCCACGAGACTCTAAACAGCCAGCCTGAGAATCTTAGAGAAGGGCGGAAAAAGCAAGGAAGGACAGCAGTGGTGGCTCTCGGGAAGGAGACCTTGAGTTCCTCCTCTGGACAGGTCATAAATCCTAAATGGAGAGAAAGGGCAACGAGTGAAAAGATACTCATCATCATCACCATAATCATCATCATCCTCTATTACCACAAATTTGAATAACCTCAGAATCTACTGCGCAATACACTGAGAATTGGACAGACAGGGTGTAAAAGTTATAATGGGGTATTTTCTTGTTGTACATAGCAGTAATATAGTAGTTATATTCTTGTACATAGGAGCAGTATTATAGTAGTTATAGTCTTGTACATAGGAGCAGTATTATAGTAGTTATATTCTTATACATAGGAGGCAGTATTATAGAAGTTATATTCTTGTACATAGGAGCAGTATTATAGTAGTTATATTCTTGTACATAAGAGCAGTATTATAGTAGTTATATTCTTGTACATAGGAGCAGTATTATAGTAGTTATATTCTTGTACATAGGAGCAGTATTATAGGAGTTATATTCTTGTACATAGGAGGCAGTATTATAGTAGTTATATTCTTATACATAGGAGGCAGTATTATAGTAGTTATATTCTTGTACATAGGAGGCAGTATTATAGTAGTTATATTCTTGTACATAGGAGCAGTATTATAGTAGTTATATTCTTGTACATAGGAGCAGTATTATAGTAGTTATATTCTTATACATAGGAGGCAGTATTATAGTAGATATATTCTTGTACATAGGAGCAGTATTATAGTAGTTATATTCTTATACATAGGAGGCAGTATTATAGTAGTTATATTCTTGTACATAGGAGGCAGTATTATAGTAGTTATATTCTTGTACATAGGAGCAGTATTATAGTAGTTATATTCTTGTACATAGGAGCAGTATTATAGTAGTTATATTCTTGTACATAGGTGCAGTATTATAGTAGCTATATTCTTGTACATAGGAGCAGTATTATAGTAGTTATATTCTTGTACATAGGAGGCAGTATTATAGTAGTTATATTCTTGTACATAGGAGCAGTATTATAGTAGTTATATTCTTGTACATAGGAGCAGTATTATAGTAGTTATATTCTTGTACATAGGAGCAGTATTATAGTAGTTATATTCTTGTACATAGGAGGCAGTATTATAGTAGTTATATTCTTATACATAGGAGGCAGTATTATAGTAGTTATATTCTTGTACATAGGAGGCAGTATTATAGTAGTTATATTCTTGTACATAGGTGCAGTATTATAATAGTTATATTCTTGTACATAGATCAGTATTATAGTAGTTATATTCTTGTACATAGGAGCAGTATTATAGTAGTTATATTCTTGTACATAGGAGCAGTATTATAGTAGTTATATTCTTGTACATAGGAGCAGTATTATAGTAGTTATATTCTTGTACATAGGAGCAGTATTATAGTAGTTATATTCTTGTACATAGGAGCAGTATTATAGTAGTTATATTCTTGTACATAGGAGCAGTATTATAGTAGTTATATTATTGTACATAGGAGCAGTATTATAGTAGTTATATTCTTGTACATAGGAGCAGTATTATAGTAGTTATATTCTTGTACATAGGAGGCAGTATTATAGTAGTTATATACCGAGAAGTTAGGGCTCACACACGTTTGTATCTTGGGACCCATTCATTTTATGCGGCCGAAAAAAACGTGGACAGGTCATGGGTGTTTATGGATCCGTAATCTGAAATGGGATTGAGGTGTATAATGAATGGGTCAATGTTATATAACTGATCTATAGGTCAAACATCATGGATATGTTTTTACTATGTGTTACTATGTGACTATTACACAAGACTAGAATTTCCCGGCTACAGCTGAGCGGTGACACGTGAGGTGAGAAATGCCGGGGATATTTCTGTATAGTAACAGTTCACTTAAAGAGACAATGTTACTTCTTAGTACATAACATACTGTTTTCCACCCATCATAAATCTTCTAACCTCATCCCCAAGCCAAATGGTGCACCTGCACTCATCCTCCTGAAAGTGGCGCTATTTTCCATTGTGGCTTCATCCCCTAGGTGCAGATACCATTGTAAATTGCCGTGGGAATCCCCTCTACCTCCCACCAGATGTAGTAGTGAACCAGGGGTAATGGGGGTATGGATATTACGGTTCTGACGAGAATGTGTCCATAGGGTAAGTGGACTCTCAGGAGTTTTTGTGACTGCTAATATTGAAGGACCAGCCATACAAGGTCCTTACCTCAGAGAACAGAGCTGCAGAGCTCCTCAGAGAAGGATTGGGTGATGGGGTCACCGCAATATTATTGACACAGGTCTGACACCCCGCACCCCCAAATTGTTTTTTTTTGGGGGGGAATAACGCTAACACTGGAACTAAACAGCTCCATCCTTTGTGTAGTGGACGGAGCCGGTACTACAGGGCTGCTCCCATTGAAGTGAATAGTAACCAGCTCCATTCACTACACAGAGGACGGGGCTGTGTAGTCCCAGAGCTACCCCCAAACTGCCGACCAGCGGAGATGCAGGGTGTCGGACCATCACCGATCAAATAAGTCGTTTTTAAGGTGTTTTATAGAAATAAAACACAATCACTACTTAATCTCCTCAAACTTTAAAGCTCGGCCAGAGTCTAAGATACTTTTTTTTATCGATTCCTCACAAATCTCAAGACCTCTGCTTACTGTCAATGAACGACATCATCAGAGACTGAAAACCTGCCCTAAAATGTGTCCACAAAATGTCGACATTCACTGACTGCAAGCAGAGAGCTTACAAAATGGTGAGAAATGAAGCACATTAGAAAGCTGCACAACTTTCCATTATGGAAAAAGTCACCCAGAGGAATCTTCTGTCCCCACACCGATGGGATGTGCAGAGACAGGCAGAGACAGCAGTAAGTACAGAGACAGTCAGGGGTCTTCTTACCTTCCAGCACTGTCACCAGGTACAAGGTGACTGGGATCACAACCACCACTCTCATCATCCTAATGTGGGGGGTGAAGAGCGCTCTACAGGTTGTCAGCTCTGCTGCCCAGTCCCTCTGTTCTGTGGAAACACCCTTCTTGACATTGATACTTTCTGTTTCCTAGAAATCGCCTGCAGTGAAGCTCACAGATGAAGCTCACATACAGCCCTGCTGCCTTCAGTATCAGATGGCTCGTTGGTCTAGGGGTATGATTCTCGCTTTGGGTGCGAGAGGTCCCGGGTTCAAATCCCGGACGAGCCCAATTTTTGGTTTTGTTTAAAAAAATCATTTCCATACGATTCAGTATTACATAATCATTATGGTCAGCCTGACCATAGGGATTTCCTTTTATTTTACAAATTATATCAATACTTAACAGTATATTACATTCAGAACAGAGACTGTTGCTGCACTCAATTATTTGTCGCGGGGGAGACAGTACATGTGGACAGGATTTTATAACGACATACATTGATAATTGGGAAGAAGATTTTTTTGTGTGGGGGGGGGGGGGGGGGTGTTGGCCAAGTTAAGAGAAAAAATTCTAGCAGCGGTGGGATTCGAACCCACGCCCCCGAAGAGACTGGAGCCTTAATCCAGCGCCTTAGACCGCTCGGCCACGCTACCTGACTATGCAATTTTCCGTAGTGGCTGTTCAGACTTTTACGCTGGTGTAAAGTGAATTTTATTTTTGTGTTTTTTTGTGAGTTTAGGTAAGGATAACCTCACGTTTTCATGACATGGAGCAGGGAGCAGCGACTATAAAAACTACAACCCCCACTAGGACATCCACAGGGAGCTGATCCACGGATACTGGTGTTGGTGCAGTTCACATTTTGGACACCAGGAGGCGAGCATATCCTTCTATTCACAGTGCTGTGTAGTACTCAGTTTGAACACCAAGTGGCGAGGGTTTAAAGATGTTCCAGGCAACTTCTAAGTGTGTGCAGTTGACATTTTGAACACCAGGTGGCGAACATTTCCTTGTTTTCGCGGTACTGCGACACAGATGTAGTTCACATTATGGACACAGGATGGCGAGCATTTCCATATTCTCAGCGCACTGAGGCTGCAGTTCACAATCTCATCGCCAGATGGCCACGTTTACACAGGTAAACACTTCCGCCAGTAAGCGATGCCGCTTGATGTCATCATTTCCAGTTTCTGCCAGTACTTCCAGGAGTTTGTCAAGAATGGGATAAAGTTGGGGTGGTGCGGTTTCTATGGAGACAGGGGCTCCTCAGGGGTTGCAGGTAGGTAGGTGTCAGTGAGGATTGGAGGTCGGTGTCTACATGTCCTGATTCTGTGTCTGGTTGCAGGTCACCTCCTGGCTGCAGGCGGCAGAGAGACACGTCCGGGAGCAGCTGAGCGCGGAGGAGGCGGGGAGGGAGCTGCTGCCATGTCTGCGGAGCCTGAGCGCCCAGCTGCCTGTCAGCTACAGGTACAGTCCTAGAGGTGCAGGACCGGTGCCCCCAGTCCTAGAGGTGCAGGACCGGTGCCCCCAGTCTTAGAGGTGCAGGACGGGTGCCCCCAGTCTTAGAGGTGCAGGACGGGTGCCCCCAGTCCTAGAGGTGCAGGACGGGTGCCCCCAGTCCTAGAGGTGCAGGACGGGTGCCCCCAGTCCTAGAGGTGCAGGACGGGTGCCCCCAGTCCTAGAGGTGCAGGACGGGTGCCCCCAGTCCTAGAGGTGCAGGACGGGTGCCCCCAGTCCTAGAGGTGCAGGACGGGTGCCCCCAGTCCTAGAGGTGCAGGACGGGTGCCCCCAGTCCTAGAGGTGCAGGACGGGTGCCCCCAGTCCTAGAGGTGCAGGACGGGTGCCCCCAGTCCTAGAGGTGCAGGACGGGTGCCCCCAGTCCTAGAGGTGCAGGACGGGTGCCCCCAGTCCTAGAGGTGCAGGACGGGTGCCCCCAGTCCTAGAGGTGCAGGACGGGTGCCCCCAGTCCTAGAGGTGCAGGACGGGTGCCCCAGTCCTAGAGGTGCAGGACGGGTGCCCCCAGTCCTAGAGGTGCAGGACGGGTGCCCCCAGTCCTAGAGGTGCAGGACGGGTGCCCCCAGTCCTAGAGGTGCAGGACGGGTGCCCCCAGTCCTAGAGGTGCAGGACGGGTGCCCCCAGTCCTAGAGGTGCAGGACGGGTGCCCCCTAGGGGTCCCCTAGAGGTGCAGGACGGGTGCCCCCAGTCCTAGAGGTGCAGGACGGGTGCCCCCAGTCCTAGAGGGGCAGGACGGGTGCCCCCAGTCCTAGAGGGGCAGGACGGGTGCCCCCAGTCCTAGAGGGGCAGGACGGGTGCCCCCAGTCCTAGAGGGGCAGGACGGGTGCCCCCAGTCCTAGAGGGGCAGGACGGGTGCCCCCAGTCCTAGAGGGGCAGGACGGGTGCCCCCAGTCCTAGAGGGGCAGGGCGGGTGCCCCTCAGTAACAGTCCTAGAGGGGCAGGACGGGTGCCCCTCAGTAACAGTCCTAGAGGGGCAGGACGGGGGCCCCCCCAGTAGTCCTAGAGCTGCAGGACCGGTGCCCCCCAATCGTAGAGGCGTCCTAGAAGTACAGTCCTAGAGGTGCAGGGCCAGCACCTCCCAGCCCTAGAGGTGCAGGGGTGGCGACCCCCCCAGTGACAGTCCTAGAGGTAGCTTGGTGTGCAGTGCTGCGCCCGTCCTGCAGGTGTCAGTGTGTTTTTGTCTTGTCTCCTCCCAGTTTCACTCCGATCGCCCAGCTCCTCGCCCTCCAGCGCTCGCCCTGTGTCTCCCTCTTGGGCTGGGACACTGAACAGTTCCAGCAGTGGAGCCGGGAGGGTTTTGGGCCCGAGTCCAGCAGGGCGCCCCCCACCACACTGCCACGAGAGCGCCTCCTCCTGGTGGGGTACATTACAGACCGGCCTACTGATGGCAGCAGAGAGCATGATGGGAACCTGTATGTACGAGATGCCAGCGGCTGTGTACTGTGCGAGGTGAGATACGGGGGCGGTTACCATGGACACATATCTTCTTCACTATGTTACACAGGGGCCACAAACAATGGGGCCCGTGACCCTGCTGTACCTAAAAACACCACTAGATGGCGTCACCCCTGATGAGTTGTGTGCTATAATCATCTCTGCAGATCTCGCAGTTTGATTGCTCATGTCTGGGCTCGCTGCTCTTCTTCCCCTGCTGGACGTATATCCCCACTGACCAGAGAGGAGGCTACGTGGAGATCCTGTCCCCCCCGATCCCGGTCACTCGGCCTGAGGTCACAGCACAAGTCCCAGCAGGTTCCTCATCTATGACGCCTGAGTCTGCACTTCTGCTTCTAGGCAAAAGGTAAATGACTGAGGCCCTCATATTCCTGTCATCCTGTGGCCTCTCCCCCCTCCTTTTCCTGCCTGTTGTCCAACGGCCTCTTGCCCCTTCCTCCCCCAGCTTGTTGTCCTGCGGCCTCTCCACCCTCCTGCGTGTCGCCTCCCTCCTCCTTCTCTTGCCTATTGTCCTGCGACCTCTCCCTCCTTCCTCCTCGTCCTGCCTGTTGTCCTGCGGCCTCTCCCTCCTTCCTCCTCGTCCTGCGGCCTCTCCCTCCTTCCTCCTCGTCCTGCCTGTTGTCCTGCGGCCTCTCCCTCCTTCCTCCTCGTCCTGCCTGTTGTCCTGCGGCCTCTCCCTCCTTCCTCCTCGTCCTGCCTGTTGTCCTGCGGCCTCTCCCTCCTTCCTCCTCGTCCTGCCTGTTGTCCTGCGGCCTCTCCCTCCTTCCTCCTCGTCCTGCCTGTTGTCCTGCGGCCTCTCCCTCCTTCCTCCTCGTCCTGCCTGTTGTCCTGCGGCCTTTCCCTCCTTCCTCCTCGTCCTGCCTGTTGTCCTGCGGCCTCTTCCTCCTTCCTCCTCGTCCTGCCTGTTGTCCTGCGGCCTCTCCCTCCTTCCTCCTCGTCCTGCCTGTTGTTCTGCGACCTCTTCCTCCTTCCTCCTCGTCCTGCCTGTTGTCCTGCATCCTCTCCCTCCTTCCTCCTCGTCCTGCCTGTTGACCTGCATCCTCTCCCTCCTTCCTCCTCGTCCTGCCTGTTGACCTGCATCCTCTTCCTCCTCGTCCTGCCTGTTGACCTGCATCCTCTTCCTCCTCGTCCTGCCTGTTGTCCTGCATCCTCTCCCTCCTTCCTCCTCGTCCTGCCTGTTGTCCTGCATCCTCTCCCTCCTTCCTCCTCGTCCTGCCTGTTGTCCTGCATCCTCTCCCTCCTTCCTCCTCGTCCTGCCTGTTGTCCTGCGGCATCTCCCTCCTTCCTCCTCGTCCTGCCTGTTGTCCTGCGGCGTCTCCCTCCTTCCTCCTCGTCCTGCCTGTTGTCCTGCGGCCTCTCCCTCCTTCCTCCTCGTCCTGCCTGTTGTCCTGCGGCCTCTCCCTCCTTCCTCCTCGTCCTGCTTGTTGTCCTACTGCCTCTCCCTCCTTCCACCTCGTCCTGCCTGTTGTCCTACTGCCTCTCCCTCCTTCCACCTCGTCCTGCCTGTTGTCCTGCGGCCTCTCCCTCCTTCCACCTCGTCCTGCCTGTTGTCCTGCGGCCTCTCCCTCCTTCCTCCTCCTCCTGCCTGTTGTCCTGTGGCTTCTCACCTTCTTCTGCCTGTTGTCCTGCGGCCTCTCCTCCCCCCCTTCCCGGCTTGTTTACTTGCAGCTTCTCCACCCTCCTTCTCCCTGTTGTCCTGCGGACTTTCTCTCTGTCCTTCCACCTCCTGCTACATGTTGTCCAGCAGCCTCTCCACCCTCCACCTGCCTGTTGTCCTGTGGTCTCTCGCCCTCCCTCCACCTGCCTGTTGTCCTGCAACTTCTCCTTCCCTCCTCCTGCCTATTGCCATGAGGCCTCTCCCCCTCATTTCTTGTCCATCCATTTCCCCTTCGTCCATCCCCATGAATCCGGTGACATCTCTTTGCTCTCTCTTCAGCGATCGGCCCCGTGGATCCCGAATATCAGTGACCGGTCACCTGTCATCTGTCACATCACTGGTCACCATCCGTAAGAAGACCTTCTTCTTCTTCTTCCTTCAAGATACAATGCAGTCTGTACCTGTGATTGTACAGGTGAGTTACCCTAGAGGAGGAGAAGCAGACTCATAGCTCCTTCTATATGTATCACCCTGCAGGAGGAGGGGCAGACTCATAGCTCCTTCTATATGTATCACCCTGCAGGAGGAGGAGCAGACTCATAGCTCCTTCTATATGTATCACCCTGCAGGAGGAGGGGCAGACTCATAGCTCCTTCTATATGTATCACCCTGCAGGAGGAGGAGCAGACTCATAGCTCCCTTCTATATGTATCACCCTGCAGGAGGAGGAGCAGACTCATAGCTCCTTCTATATGTATCACCCTGCAGGAGGAGGAGCAGACTCATAGCTCCCTTCTATATGTATCACCCTGCAGGAGGAGGAGCAGACTCATAGCTACTTCTATATGTATCACCCTGCAGGAGGAGGAGCAGACTCATAGCTCTCTTCTATATGTATCACCCCGCAGGAGGAGGAGCAGACTCATAGATCCTTCTATATTTATCACCCTGCAGGAGGAGGAGCAGACTCAGCTCCTTCTATATGTATCACCCTGCAGGAGGAGGAGCAGACTCATAGCTCCCTTCTATATGTATCACCCTGCAGGAGGAGGAGCAGACTCATAGCTCCTTCTATATGTATCACCCTGCAGGAGGAGGAGCAGACTCATAGCTCCTTCTATATGTATCACCCTGCAGGAGGAGGAGCAGACTCATAGCTCCTTCTATACGTATCACCCTGCAGGAGGAGGAGCAGACTCATAGCTCCTTCTATATGTATCACCCTGCAGGAGGAGGAGCAGACTCATAGCTCCTTCTATATGTATCACCCTGCAGGAGGAGGAGCAGACTCATAGCTCCTTCTATATGTATCACCCTGCAGGAGGAGGAGCAGACTCATAGCTCCTTCTATATGTATCACCCTGCAGGAGAAGGAGCAGACTCATAGCTCCTTCTATATGTATCACCCTGCAGGAGGAGGAGCAGACTCATAGCTCCCTTCTATATGTATCACCCTGCAGGAGGAGGAGCAGACTCATAGCTCCTTCTATATGTATCACCCTGCAGGAGGAGGAGCAGACTCATAGCTCCTTCTATATGTATCACCCTGCAGGGGGAGGAGCAGATTCCTAGCTCCCTTCTATATGTATCACTCTGCAGGAGGAGGAGCAGACTCATAGCTCCTTCTATATGTATCACCCTGCAGGAGGAGGAGCAGACTCATAGCTCCTTCTATATGTATCACCCTGCAGGAGGAGGAGCAGACTCATAGCTCCTTCTATATGTATCACCCTGCAGGAGGAGGAGCAGACTCATAGCTCCTTCTATATGTATCACCCTGCAGGAGGAGGAGCAGACTCATAGCTCCTTCTATATGTATCACCCTGCAGGAGGAGGAGCAGACTCATATCTCCTTCTATATGTATCACCCTGCAGGAGGAGGAGCAGACTCATAGCTTCTTCTATATGTATCACCCTGCAGGAGGAGGAGCAGACTCATAGCTCCTTCTATATGTATCACCCTGCAGGAGGAGGAGCAGACTCCTAGCTCCTTTTATATGTATCACCCTGCAGGAGGAGGAGCAGACTCATAGCTCCTTCTATATGTATCACCCTGCAAGAGGAGGAGCAGACTCATAGCTCCTTCTATATGTATCACCCTGCAGGAGGAGGAGCAGACTCATAGGTCCTTCTATATGTATCACCCTGCAGGAGGAGGAGCAGACTCATAGCTCCTTCTATATGTATCACCCTGCAGGAGGAGGAGCAGACTCATAGCTCCTTCTATATGTATCACCCTGCAGGAGGAGGAGCAGACTCATAGCTCCTTCTATATGTATCACCCTGCAGGAGGAGGAGCAGACTCATAGCTCCCTTCTATATGTATCACCCTGCAGGAGGAGGAGCAGACTCATAGCTCCTTCTATATGTATCACCCTGCAGGAGGAGGAGCAGACTCATAGCTCCCTTCTATATGTATCACCCTGCAGGGGGAGGAGCAGACTCATAGCTCCTTCTATATGTATCACCCTGCAGGAGGAGGGGCAGACTCCTAGCTCCTTCTATATGTATCACCCTGCAGGAGGAGGAGCAGGCGCTTAGTGATTTTCTTTATCATCTTTTGCAGGTTCCTTCCAAGCTGTCCTGGTACCACGAGTTAACCGTCGGTGACACGTATGAAGTGACCTCGCTCGCGGTGTCTTCTCTTCGGGGGTCTCCTCACCGGGTTTTGGCTGTGACCTCCTCTTCCCTGCTCCTCTCTCGCCCACAGCTCTCTCCTTCCTTTCCCTCCACACCTGTGATGGAGAATTCTGAGGAACTAATGGATCCAAGTGAAACGAAAGTGTCTCGTGGAGACCCTCAGGAGAGAGCGACGGGAAGACGAGGTAAAGAATCCAAGACTCTAAGCTACAAGGTGAGTAGCAGAGACGGGACATGTGGTGATCACTCCATGGATATTGCTGGTGGGACGTAGAAAGGCATGCTGAGAGTTGTTGTCCATCAAGCAAAGTAAACGACCCTTAGCTCTGATGTAGTTCTCGCACTCATCCTTTGGGGGTGCTAAAGTTTTCTTATCTCCTCCTCAGTCTCTGCTGAGGGTTGACTCTTGTGTCCTCTTTCAGGGGGTGGTCACCCGGGTGCTGAATGCCCCTGCAGGCTTGTATGAACTGGACGGGGCGCTGCTTCTCTGCACGGCATACACTCAGATGCGGGGCGGAGGGAGAGGACTGAGAGTTGGCGCCAGGGTGGAGGTGAGGTAACAGGTGGGGTGAAGTAAGATGGCCGCCTGAAGCCCTCACTTACAGCCCTTGTCCCGGTTCCCAGGTCTGTGACATCCACCTTCAGCAGTCTCCCAGCCCTCTCTTCCCCACGCTCGTCCTCTCGTGCTGTCTCAGGAGCCGGCTCAGAATATGTGACTTCTCTCGCCTCAACGCGCCGTGTGTCCCGTTCTCTGGATCCAGTAACCTGTATCTCCACCTCCTGTTCCGTTACCGCCTCCGACTGCCGGAGTACCTGTGGGTGTGTGACGTCATCGACAAGCTGCAGGAGAAGTAAGAGAAGGGGGCGGGGCCCTGACAATGTCTCCTTCATGGACGTGATGTCCTCGTCTTTTAGGTTGTGTCCACGTCTGGTCAGACAGACCTGCATCACCCGACTCCTCAGTAATGGAGCCCAAGGTCCTGCTGAGAAGCTTCTCTTCCCCACGTTGTCTTCTTGGCCCAGCGGGAGGAGCGAGAGGGATTTGCTGGAAGAGATGGTTGCAGAGCCACATGACTGTCCACTGCGGGAGGTAAATGTGACGGGGAAGAGTTAGAGGTGGGGGAGGGATCAGCGGCCATGATCTAATGATGGCGTCTCCTCATCCCCCCAGTACTGTCCGCTGCCGCCTCCTTGGTGCCTCCCTCCTCTGTCCATGTTTCCCTCTATGATCTGCTCCTCAGAGAACCTTCGAGGACAGGAGGCGAATCAACATCTTCACTGGTCCCATTACTCGCTGCGATCCAGAGATCTGCCCGTGCCTCACGTGAGTACGAGAGCTCCCACCTTACGGGTGGCTTTCCCTTTAAGCGGTGACTTCAGAAGATGAGATGTCCTGGAGTCTCCTCACCACTATGTGACTGCCGTCTTCTGTCTTCCCTCAGGTCCTCCTCGGTGTTCTTCAGGTCTCCTCCTCGGGATCTCTGCTCTTAAAGGACCAGTCATCTTCTCTCGCCTGCCTGGTCCTGCCGGCTCCTGCCATCAGCTGGATAGGTATACGTCTTCCCCTTCTTCACTCATATATTATATCGTTACTCGTCGATCCTAAGCCTCCTCCATCAGTCAGACAACGTCCACTTCACCAAGTCTGCCGATACAAGAGTATTAAGTAACCCTGCATCCAAATCGGAGATATTTGTGTGATCCTTTAAGGATTATCAGCCAGCAGGGTCAACCCTATTAAACCAGTTTTACTGCCTCATAGGATTGACCCTGCTGAACCAAACAATACGTTATCCTATTACTGTGTTGCCCCGTTCCAGAGAAAATTAACTTTTTGTTCATACGGAGCACCAAGGAGCCGGCCCAAGCCCTTGGAGCACTAGTTAGTCACTGCCTGCAGCTCCTGATGTTACCCTGGTAGATATCTCGCCTGGTCCTGTGTTCCTGCACTTGCTCTGTTGGTCTGAGAATCGGTGTATGTGCAGAGGATTTGCTTCTTCTCCCGTGCAGATCCCTGCAGTCGTCTCTGCTTCTGGGTGTCAGCTGACATCATTGATGCATGCGCTGTAATCTGCAGGCTTAGGGAGCAGCAAATCCTCTGCACCTGCCCCACTACTAGGACCAATGGCACAGAACCACACAGCCAGGCGAGATATCTGGCCCTGTCAATCAGGGGGGAGGGAGTTATATGTGGAGCTATTCGGCAGTGACTGACTGGTGCTTTAAGGGCTTGGGCCGGCCCCTCTGCCCCAACAACCTCATTTGCATATGAAGAAAAAATGAGGGAGAATGGGGCGAAGATTTAACATACCGTATTTTTCGGACTATAAGATGCACCTAGGATTTGGAGGAGGAAAATAAGAAAAAAAATATTTTCCTGCAGACCTCCAGATCAGATCCCCATTCTTCATCAGACCCCCAATCAGCCTCAGATCAGACACCCCCCCCCCATCGGCCTCAGATCAGACCCCCCCCCCCAATCAGCCTCAGATCAGACACCCACCCCCCCCATCGGCCTCAGATCAGACCCCCCCAATCGGCCTCAGATCAGACCCCACCCCCAATCAGCCTCAGATCAGACCCCACCCCCAATCAGCCTGAGATCAGACCCCCCCCCCAATCGGCCTCAGATCAGACACCCCCCCCCCCAATCAGCCTCAGATCAGACACCCCCCCAATCAGCCTCAGATCAGACACCCACCCCCCCCCCATCGGCCTCAGATCAGACCCCACCCCCAATCAGCCTCAGATCAGACCCCACCCCAATCGGCCTCAGATCAGACCCACCCCCAATCGGCCTGAGATCAGACCCCCCCCCAATCGGCCTCAGATCAGACCCCACCCCCAATCAGCCTCAGATCAGACCCCACCCCCAATCGGCCTCAGATCAGACCCCACCCCCAATCAGCCTCAGATCAGACCCCACCCCCAATCAGCCTCAGATCAGACCCCACCCCCAATCGGCCTCAGATCAGACCCGAAATCAGCCTCAGATCAGACCCCCGCCCCCCAATCAGCCTCAGATCAGACCCCACCCCCAATCAGCCTCAGATCGATTAACACCCCTCCCCCCAGCTCCCATCCGAATCAGATCAGACCCTAGCCTCACTCAGCTTAAGATCACACACTCCAGCCCCTTTCAGGCTCAGATCGCACCCCCATCAGAGTTCAAATCAGTCATTGCAAACTAAATAAACTTACCTTGCTTGCTCCAAACGGCTCCACAGATGCAGGACGCACCGCCCCATTTCTTCTTCCAGGTCCCGCCGTGCACTGTGACCTGACGGCACACAGCATCAGGTCATAGAGTTCAGCTACGTTCACTACGTCCTGTTGCTGCATGCGGTCAGGATACAGTGCACACACCGCAGTTCACAGCGTGACCTGGTAAAAGACCAGGGAAGGTGAGTACAGACAGCACAGCGCTGCCCTCACCTCCCCATGCCTTCCGCACGCTAATTATAAGCTAATTATATGCTTCTATAAGCAGTCAGACTATAAGACGCACAGCCACAGCCAAAAAAGTATCTTATGGTCATTAAAATAATGTATCGTATGACTCAGCAGGGTCAACCCTTCCAGGCGTATGCTTGGTTTTATAGGGTTGACCCTGCTGACAGATGCTCTTTAAGGTTATGTCCAGTGAAAAATATCTTCCAATATGCTATACCTCAGCGGAGCACAAGGTTTGGTGTCCATCATATTCCCGGCCTTGTGTTTTTCAGGCTGTGTCCTCACGGTTCGTCGCTATCAGCTGGTGACTGAGATCCTGCGGGTGAGAGGCGATCAGGAGGATCAGCGCAGCAGGTGCCGCCCTCTCCATACTTCTGCACCGCACATATGTTCTGGATCCTTCTCACCGCCATGTCTCCTGCCGTCTTAGGGTGTACGCTGTGTTCCTCGCTGAAGACGTGACAGTCCTGCACTCCTCACATTCCTCATCGTCTTCTTGCCCGGATGCAGGATCGGGGCCTCATCCACCAGTTAAAATACCGCGGCGGGAGGCTTCCTGGGCACAGCGCCACCTTGTGATAGAGAGTTTGGAGGGGAGGCGCATGAAACCCGGCCAGGACAAGGGGCTTCAGTTCCGGGCGACGGCTTCATGGGTGGACATCGGAGAGGAAGGAGAAGACGCCAGGAGATCGTATAAAGAAGAGAAAAGTCATACAAAGGTCGGAGGTCAGGGAAGCCGTTGTCCTGGTCGTCGTTTTTATCTGTCAGTGACCCCGCGTGACACTTTCTGTTCTTTCTGCAGATCGTCCTTCTGTTCTCCTCCTCCTCACTGCGCTGGTTTCACTTCCTCCAACCCAACAAGTTGTATCGTCTGACTGCTACAGGAGAGACGGTGAGAGCCACAATAAACCTGTCACCCTGCAGGGGGAGGAGCCAACTCATAGCTCCCTTCTATATGTATCACCCTGCAGGAGGAGGAGCAGACTCATAGCTCCTTCTATATGTATCACCCTGCAGGAGGAGGAGCAGACTCATAGCTCCTTCTATATGTATCACCCTGCAGGAGGAGGAGCAGACTCATAGCTCCTTCTATATGTATCACCCTGCAGGAGGAGGAGCAGACTCATAGCTCCCTTCTATATGTATCATCCTGCAGGAGGAGGAGCAGACTCATAACTCCTTCTATATGTATCACCCTGCAGGAGGAGGAGCAGACTCATAGCTCCCTTCTATATGTATCACCCTGCAGGAGGAGGAGCAGACTCATAGCTCCTTCTATATGTATCACCCTGCAGGAAGAGGGGCAGACTCATAGCTCCTTATATATGTATCACCCTGCAGGAGGAGCAGACTCATAGCTCCTTATATATGTATCACCCTGCAGGAGGAGGAGCAGACTCATAGCTCCTTCTATATGTATCACCCTGCAGGAGGAGGAGCAGACTCATAGCTCCTTCTATATGTATCACCCTGCAGGAGGAGGAGCAGACTCATAGCTCCTTCTATATGTATCACCCTGCAGGAGGAGGGAGCAGACTCATAGCTCCTTCTATATGTATCACCCTGCAGGAGGAGGAGCAGACTCATAGCTCCTTCTATATGTATCACCCTGCAGGAGGAGGAGCAGACTCATAGCTCCTTCTATATGTATCACCCTGCAGGAGGAGGAGCAGACTCATAGCTCCCTTCTATATGTATCACCCTGCAGGAGGAGGAGCAGACTCATAGCTCCTTCTATATGTATCACCCTGCAGGAGGAGGAGCAGACTCATAGCTCCTTCTATATGTATCACCCTGCAGGAGGAGGAGCAGACTCATAGCTCCTTCTATATGTATCACCCTGCAGGAGGAGGAGCAGACTCATAGCTCCTTCTATATGTATCACCCTGCAGGAGGAGGAGCAGACTCATAGCTCCTTCTATATGTATCACCCTGCAGGAGGAGGAGCAGACTCATAGCTCCTTCTATATGTATCACCCTGCAGGAGGAGGAGCAAGACTCATAGCTCCTTCTATATGTATCACCCTGCAGGAGGAGGAGCAGACTCATAGCTCCTTCTATATGTATCACCCTGCAGGAGGAGGAGCAGACTCATAGCTCCTTCTATATGTATCACCCTGCAGGAGGAGGAGCAGACTCATAGCTCCTTCTATATGTATCACCCTGCAGGAGGAGGAGCAGACTCATAGCTCCTTCTATATGTATCACCCTGCAGGAGGAGGAGCAGACTCATAGCTCCTTCTATATGTATCACCCTGCAGGAGGAGGAGCAGACTCATAGCTCCTTCTATATGTATCACCCTGCAGGAGGAGGAGCAGACTCATAGCTCCTTCTATATGTATCACCCTGCAGGAGGAGGAGCAGACTCATAGCTCCTTCTATATGTATCACCCTGCAGGAGGAGGAGCAGACTCATAGCTCCTTCTATATGTATCACCCTGCAGGAGGAGGAGCAGACTCATAGCTCCTTCTATATGTATCACCCTGCAGGAGGAGGAGCAGACTCATAGCTCCTTCTATATGTATCACCCTGCAGGAGGAGGAGCAGACTCATAGCTCCTTCTATATGTATCACCCTGCAGGAGGAGGAGCAGACTCATAGCTCCTTCTATATGTATCACCCTGCAGGAGGAGGAGCAGACTCATAGCTCCTTCTATATGTATCACCCTGCAGGAGGAGGAGCAGACTCATAGCTCCTTCTATATGTATCACCCTGCAGGAGGAGGAGCAGACTCATAGCTCCTTCTATATGTATCACCCTGCAGGAGGAGGAGCAGACTCATAGCTCCTTCTATATGTATCACCCTGCAGGAGGAGGAGCAGACTCATAGCCTCCTTCTATATGTATCACCCTGCAGGAGGAGGAGCAGACTCATAGCTCCTTCTATATGTATCACCCTGCAGGAGGAGGAGCAGACTCATAGCTCCTTCTATATGTATCACCCTGCAGGAGGAGGAGCAGACTCATAGCTCCTTCTATATGTATCACCCTGCAGGAGGAGGAGCAGACTCTAGCTCCTTCTATGTATCACCCTGCAGGGGAGGAGCAGACTTAGCTCCTTCTATATGTATCACCCTGCAGGAGGAGGAGCAGACTCATAGCTCCTTCTATATGTATCACCCTGCAGGGGGAGAGCAGACTCATAGCTCCTTCTATATGTATCACCCTGCAGGAGGAGGAGCAGACTCATAGCTCCTTCTATATGTATCACCCTGCAGGAGGAGGAGCAGACTCATAGCGCCTTCTATATGTATCACCCTGCAGGAGGAGGAGCAGACTCATAGCTACCTTCTATATGTATCACCCTGCAGGAGGAGGAGCAGACTCATAGCTCCTTTGATATGTATCACCCTGCAGGAGGAGGGGCAGACTCATAGCTCCTTCTATATGTATCACCCTGCAGGAGGAGGGGCAGACTCATAGCTCCTTCTATATGTATCACCCTGCAGGAGGAGGAGCAGACTCAGAGCTCCTTCTATATGTATCACCCTGCAGGAGGAGGAGCAGACTCATAGCTCCTTCTATATGTATCACCCTGCAGGAGGAGGAGCAGACTCATAGCTCCTTCAATATGTATCACCCTGCAGGAGGAGGGGTAGACTCACTGTATCGCCCTGCAGGGGGGAGGGGCCTATTAATTTGCTCATGTTTTTTCAGGACTCCGGGATATTTGACCGTTTATCAGATCCTCCCCTGGAAATCGTCAGTGCTGTTCGGTGTCTCCAGGTTCCTTCTGACTGGACACTGGAAGATGTAGAGGTGACGTCTCCCTGCTGTTGGTTTTTATCCCCTGCGTCCTCCCTGTGTGCACCCTCTGATCTCTTCCTGTGTATTTAGGCCTCACCGTTCTCACCAGGCCCGGACAACCACTTGTCTATAGAAGAATCGCTGAAGCAGAGGTGAGTTGCCCCTCAGACAGGACCTTGAGGCAGAGCTGCCATGTTTCATCCAGTCACCGTTGGTGTTTCTTCCAGCTCCAGCGGTTCTCTCCTGACTGTGACGGGTGTGGTGTGCAGCCGCCTCATATGTGACACACAGAACACAAGGGCAGCGCCGCGCAGTGCACAGAAGGTTCCTGGTGAGCATGGTCGTCTTCTTATACTGCTGTGTGGTCATATATGATGCTGACCTCCTGTCCTCCTCCACAGATGGATTCTTGCCTCCTGGAGCCTCCATCAAAGTGACCATAACCCAGAGCCAGTCCTCTGCATCTGTTTATCTGGACTTCTCAGATGGCCCCTACCATCTGGGGCTTCTACCAGGGGCCACAGTAATGCTGCAAGGCTTGGAGAGGAAAGTGTCCAGGTATCCAACCCCTCTTAGTGTCTAAATTCAAGGAATTAACATGTACCCTCAGCACTGTGTAAAGCAACATCTGAATCTACATACAAAGTGAAGTCACTGTATATATACATTACATATCCTGTATTATCCTCCAGAGCTGCACTCACTATTCTGCTGGTGCCGTCACTGTGTACATACATTACTTATCCTGTACTGATCCTGAGTTACATCCTGTATTATACTCCAGAGCTGCACTCACTATTCTGCTGGTGGAGTCACTGTGTACATACATTACTTATCCTGTACTGATCCTGAGTTACATCCTGTATTATACTTCAGAGCTGCACTCACAATTCTGCTGGTGCAGTCACTGTGTACATACATTACTTATCCTGTACTGATCCTGAGTTATATCATGTATTATACTCCAGAGCTGCACTCACTATTATGCTGGTGGAGTCACTGTGTACATACATTACTTATCCTGAGTTACATCATGTATTATACTCCAGAGCTGCACTCACTTTTCTGCTGGTGCAGTCACTATGTACATACATTACATTACTGATCCTGTATTATACTCCAGAGCTGCACTCACTATTCTGCTGGTGCAGTCACTGTGTACATACATTACTTATCCTGTACTGATCCTGAGTTACATCCTGTATTATACTCCAGAGCTGCACTCACTATTCTGCTGGTGCAGTCACTGTGTACATACATTACTTATCCTGTACTGATCCTGAGTTACATCATGTATGATACTCCAGAGCTGCACTCACTATTCTGCTGGTGCAGTCACTGTGTACATACATTACTTATCCTGTACTGGTCCTGAGTTACATCATGTATGATACTCCAGAGCTGCACTCACTATTCTGCTGGTGCAGTCACTGTGTACATACATTATTTATCCTGTACTGATCCTGAGTTACATCCTGTATTATACTCCAGAGCTGCACTCACTATTCTGCTGGTGCAGTCACTGTGTACATACATTACATTACTTATCCTGTACGGATCCTGAGTTACATCCTGTATTATACTCCAGAGCTGCACTCACTATTCTGCTGGTGCAGTCACTGTGTACATACATTACTTATCCTGTACTGATCCTGAGTTACATCCTGTATTATACTCCAGAGCTGCACTCACTATTCTGCTGGTGCAGTCACTGTGTACATACATTACAATACTTATCCTGTACTGATCCTGAGTTATATCCAGTATTATACTCCAGAGCTGCACTCACTATTCTGCTGGTGCAGTCACTGTGTACATACATTACTTATCCTGTACTGATCCTGAGTTACATCATGTATGATACTCCAGAGCTGCACTCACTATTCTGCTGGTGCAGTCACTGTGTACATACATTACTTATCCTGTACTGGTCCTGAGTTACATCATGTATGATACTCCAGAGCTGCACTCACTATTCTGCTGGTGCAGTCACTATGTACATACATTATTTATCCTGTACTGATCCTGAGTTACATCCTGTATTATACTCCAGAGCTGCACTCACTATTCTGCTGGTGCAGTCACTGTGTACATACATTACATTACTTATCCTGTACGGATCCTGAGTTACATCCTGTATTATACTCCAGAGCTGCACTCACTATTCTGCTGGTGCAGTCACTGTGTACATACATTACTTATCCTGTACTGATCCTGAGTTACATCCTGTATTATACTCCAGAGCTGCACTCACTATTCTGCTGGTGGATCGGCTGATCGTCTGGTGTAACCTGCAGTTGCTGATGTTTCTCCCTCTTAGGTCTGGCAGAGTCTACCTCCGCAGTGTGCCCACCACCCACCTGAGCGTCTTGAGCCCACCCACCGAGAGTTTGTGAGTTTTTCAGTCACTTCTTTGTAGTTGGAGTTTTCCACTTGGTGAAGTGAAATGTGCAGCTTCCTAATGTACGCTTTGTTTCAGTTCCTCCCTTTTTTTCCAAGATCTCTGATTACTGTCAGTGAACGGAAACTTTGATAAATCCCTAAGACAATCCTCTGTGAGCTAACCAGTCTGAGCTGATCAGAGCATTGTCCAGGCTGGATACATTTGTGACAAACCCTCAGCTGTGAGAAGTATTAGATCTGTACCGGTTTTCAGCCTCTGGGTGTAAATAAGAATGTGTTTATTCGCTGACTGCAAGCAGAGATCTAGGAAATGGAAACATAAAGCATATCAGAACACTTACATTACACAATAGTGATCTGAGTCTGGACGGATAGATTGCGCCCTCTGTGCTTTCAGTGAGGACGTGGCTGCACCCCCCTTCGTGCTGTTCAGGCAGCTGACAGGGACCCCGCATCCTCAGCGGGCGGTCTGCTCTGTGACCTGTGTCCTCAGTGTGACGCTGCACTGGGACTGCTCGGCCTGTGGCAGCGCATTCGTGCAGGTAAGTCCGCTGTGCACCTACCTCTTGTCCACTTCTCTGCGATTACTTGGCTGAGCGTGTTCTTCCCCCGCAGGGAGCCTGTGACCGCTCGCCCTTCTGCACCTCGCAGTCCGGGGTCTTCAGAGCAAAAGCCTGGTGAGCAGAGCCGCCTCGTACGGGGGGGGGGGGACCGGGTACGACCAGGGGTGACCCAATCATGTCCATTTCAGGGTGAAAGCAGAGGATGGATCTGGAGAGGTGCGGCTCTACCTGCAGGATGAGGCGGTATTACTGGTGCTGGGAATCTCCCACAAGCTCTGGGAGGCTCTGCAGGGGCGGGTCTTGTCACGGGGGAAAGTGGTGGTGAAGAGCCGTGGGCGGAGCGAGATGCCGGTACGTGTACACAGCCTCATGGCGGGTGATTGTAGAGGGCGCTCAGATAACTTACATCAGTCCTCTCCTGCAGAGTGACGAGGACAGCAGGGACCTCCTGGTAGACCACATGACCTTCCTCATGTCCCGTCCAGCCATCTGCCGACCCTTAGTCCTCACCTTCAGACAACGTGTGGAAGCTGCAGGAGCCGCGACTCCAGGTGAGACCACCTAATATCAGTGTGGCTTCTGACAAGTCCGCCCTGTCCTGGGATACCACAGGCCATATTCCAGATCTGTGTTTTTTGTTTTTGTTTTTGTGGTGGGGGGAGGGTGCAAGTCGCGGGTTAAGATCTCTGCTTACAGTCATTTATAGGAACTCTGTATTGTTTACATGCAGATTCTTAAAGGGTTTGTCTTGCCTTGAAGTGACCAAGTCATATGATACGATCTGTGCCCCTGAATATGGAAGAGACTCACCTGTCCGAGTCCTTCCGCTTCCAGTCCTTGTAACCGCTGCAGCCAATCGCTGTCCTCAGCAGTCACAGAGGATTGAACAGTACATCGCTGATGTGACGTAGCGCTCAAGCCACCGGTCACAGCTGCTTCCTGGTCCTCTGGAAGTGGCCAGGACTGCAGACAGGAGAGTCTTTTATATTCAGTGGCACAACCCCCTGAAAGAGCATCTGTCAGCAGTTTTGTCCCTATGACACTGGCTGACCTGTTATATGTGCGCTTGGCAGCTGAAGACATCTGTGTTGGTCTCATGTTCATATGTGCCCGCATTGCTGAGAAAAATTAGGTTTTAACATATGCAAATGAGCCTCTAGGAGCAACTGTGGCGTTGCTGGTGCACCAAGAGGCTCTGCTGTCTCTGCAACTGCTGCGCTCTCTGCACTTTGAAAGGACCAGACAGGGAAAACGTGATCACTCTGCCCTGTTAATCAAAGTACAGAGGACTTGGCAGTTGCAGATAGAGCAGAGCCGCTAGGTGTAATGGCAACGCCCCCGTTGCTCCTAGAGGCTCATTTGCATATATTAAAACATTGTTTTTCTCAGCAATGCAGGCACATATGATCATGGGACCGACACAGATGTCTTCAGCTGGTCAGGTCAACCGGTGTCATAGGTACAGATCTGCTCCTCCTGAACCAGTCTGCTGACATGGACATTGTGTAGTCGTGGTGCTGTTCCTATTCACTGACAGCAAGCAGAGATCTTGGAAACACTAAATGAATTTACTCAGGAGCCTGTCTGATGTCTTGTGATCCGTTAATAAAGCTTCTCACGCTATTCATATTCTTAACTCTTACCCCCTAGCCTTGTCACAGCTGACGCGCTTCACGCGGGCGGACAGAGAATATGTCACCCGGGTGCCTGCAGCCCCAGTGGTCACCTGTGTGCAGCTCCAGGAGGTGGAGCCTCGTGCCTTGTGTCACATGATTAGAGACTGCAGCCAGTCAGCTCCAGGAGGTGGAGCCTCGTGCCTTGTGTCACATGATTAGAGACTGCAGCCAGTCAGCTCCAGGAGGCGGAGCCTCGTGCCTTGTGTCACATGATTAGAGACTGCAGCCAGTCAGCTCCAGGAGGTGGAGCCTCGTGCCTTGTGTCACATGATTAGAGACTGCAGCCAGTCAGCTCCAGGAGGTGGAGCCTCGTGTCTTGTGTCACATGATTAGAGACTGCAGCCAATCAGTAAATTAATCTGTAATTGTCCGCCCTGAATATTTTATACATTTGTAATTAAATTATTTTTACGTAGCCTTGTCTGGTGGTTATTAAAGGGGAACCTTGCTCTGTACTAAGCCGCGAGAGATGTTTGGGGTTAAACAAGGAAGAGACGACTCCGCTTTGCTTAAAAAAACAGGATTTTATTTACAGCACGGTACAAATGTGGGACGACTAAGAACGCACGCGGCCGCTCTTCATAGCGCAATAAATAAGACAAAGTACAAAAATATATATATAAAGAGAGCGCACCCGTCCTGTTCTTAGCGCTGTCCCTTTACAATGCGTCAGTCTCTGGCGTCTTACTCTGTGTGGAGATGTAACCCTTACACACACGTGCCCCTGCCCTCCTCTCCCACCGCTCCTGACGGCTCATTGGGACCAGGTCACACGTAAGGCAGCTTGAAGTTGAGGCTGGGGGAGGTCATCCGATTACCGCTGCCTCGTCTGTGGGCTCTTCTCCTCCTGCTCTGCACTCTTCTCCTTCATCCATCATTATGGACATATCCAGGTCTTCCTCGAAATTGGGCGCATTGGGGGAGCAGCCTGTGCAGGACTGAAGGTGACAATGTGTTACCGTGATGTAGAAGCGCTGATGGCTGCCCGTGATACATAGACTATAGGGAAGGGGATGTCGCTGCTGGGCCTAGTAAAATGTAGGTACTGCCATGGACATCCTGAAGACCAGCCTCCTATTCCAGAGGAGTCATGAAGCCCACCATGAGGGACCTCTGATGGTGGGTTCCCCATAATGTGCAGAGCTGTGGCCCAGGACTTTTGTACTGAAGGCCAAGTCATAGGAGACAAGGGACGTCCCTGACCGTTTTTAAAAGAAGCTGTGACATCAGAGATTCTGAACATGTAACCAATCGCCACAGGGCAGTGACATCACAAAATCAATGACATAGTCCCAGTGAGAAGCACCGTAGTTGTTTCTACCAGAAGTAGTGCCACACTTGTCCAGTGTTTCAGCACAATTTTCATTAAAGGGGTGTTCCCATCTTGGACAATGGTGGTATATCGCTAGGATATGCCCCCATTGTCTTACATATCTTACATTGTCTTACATATATCCAGAACGAAGAGGGGAGCTCTATGCCTGGAGCTGCGCTCATAGCAATGAATAGGAGCACAGCGCACAAGCGTGGCCATCACTCCCATTCATTTCTATGTAGCCGATGGAACTGGCTCGGCTATTTTTGGCAGCCCCATAAAAATGAATGAATGGAGGGCGGCTGCGCATGTGCAGTGAGCCGTCCTTCTCTTTTGGGGCTCTGTTCTTCTTATAGGTGCGGGTCCCAACAGTGGGACCCGCATCTATAAGACAATGGGGGCCATTGTCTGAGATGGGATAACCCCTTTAAAGGGGTTGTCTCAGACATTGGTGGGACCCAGAGGTGGGACCCGCACCTATCTCCAGAACAGGACCCTCAGAGTGTGTGGAGAGCAACCCTCCATTCATTTCTAGGGGACTGCCGCGTTCTATCTCAGACAGTCCCATAGAAGTGATTGGACCAGTAGCTGCACTTCTCAATTTTTTTTTTTTTTTTTTATGGGACTTCTCAAAATTGGTAAATATGTTCACTTTCCCATTGTTGGGACTCTCAGAAATTTAATGGAGAGCGCTATGCCCCCCGATCTCATAACGGAGTTACTTATGTCCTGCCCTGAGGATGTGTTTGCTCAGTGGGAAAACCCCATTGAAGTGACAAAATCACATCTCTACAAAGCTTAGAAGTAATCTGCTGTGCAGATCCATGTATAAACTCACTGTGATGTTGACGACATGGGGCAGACGGCCTTTCCGGACCCAGGAGTGGACTTCTCCCAGCTCCCTCTTCTGCTCCTCGCTGAACCTAGGCTGGTTCCTTTGAAGCTGTCGAAGCTTCTCCCGATCTTCCTGAAGGACTCTTTCCAGATCTCTGTTAAGATGGAGCAGTGAAGGATGACATTAGATGAGAAGAAACTAATCCAAGACCAAGTTCTAGCAAGGAGTTGTAATACCCTAGTAGTCTAACCTTGATGGGAGTTGATAGGACATCATTACTTCATGGTCGGCGTTGGCCATCAGAAGCCAGAGTGGGTCCTGCATGACGTATCTGATCACTTTTTGTTCCACTTCCTCCCTTTCCGCCTTTTTGACTCTTAAGTCGGTCTCTGAAGAGTCAACGCTACCAAAATATTTGCTGGTGTTGCTGCTCTCACTGCTCCCTGCAGGGAAATTGGAAAGCATTGGATTGTACTGAAGCTCTAGAAAATAAGTTGCGATGGCAAAGAAGCTTGAGCGTTTCAGCTATCCATACTCACGGGTGCCACAAGCGGACGTACTGCCCCCGTTAGAGCCCATGGATCCCGAGGCAGCGGATCCTGTGCCAGAGCAGGAATCCTCAAGCAGAAGTAAATCGAGAAGATCACTAGAACTGGAGAGAGCATCGTTGTGTGATGAGGACTCCTGAGGGTCACCCTGAGGTGGACAGGAGTGAAGGACGGTAGATTTTAGAGACTGGAGTGCAATAAAAGAGGTTGATACTGCTGGAGAAGCGGTCTGCATGTTTAGACAGTACAAAACGTATACTTTATTGATGCTTGATTGTTCGGTGCAACTTATTTGCCACCATGATCGGGATGCTGTAGATGTCTGGGTTGTGGTGTCAATAAACAGCCTAATCGGGTGTCGAGGGGGTGATTAGGTGAGCAAGCGCATGTCTTCTCACTCCTTTTCTGGAAAAACCAAGACTACCCCATATGTGACCATTGGGGGGACGGGACTGCTAACATGCACACAAATCCATGTTACCCCTCCCCCTGAGGTCATCTACAGTTACACAGGGAGAGAAGGATGTATGCCTCTGCCTGCACCCTGCCAGCATGACCTAGACTGCACCCACCCAAGCTGGCTAACATGACAGCCAGCTGAATGGAGAACCTTCAACCTGCTCCGTCTCTGGCTGTATAGTATCTAGAAGTGTGCTTATTTTAAAGCTAAGAATCTAAGCTGTAAAACGGGTAAATACCATGCAGCTCTCCTGATCCGATTTTTAAAACTTCTGTCTCTGGCTTTGGCTCCCAGTTTTGTTTTAAAGCTGAGATTGTCAGCTTTAAAACAAGTCTGATACCTGTAGCTGCTGTATAGACTGAGATAGCAGCTACTGATGGCTCTAGGCCCTCCTGACATCTGACTATAAGAAGCAGGGAATTTTTAGATTTTTCCTGCTAAAAAGTGTGTTTTATAGTGAACAAAATATGGTTCTTTGCTATGACAGAACAATAATAGACAGAGAATTTCCAAAACGCAACCAACGTAGCAACAATATACTCACCATACAGTTCTCTGGCTGTCTGTCTTCTTCTCCATTACTAGGCATGGCATTAGGCCCCACTGTATTTGCATTCCCAGCGACCACTCCTCCTTTATTGTCCTCTTCAATCTCCCAGTCCGCTCCAATGGCTGCAGCTCCTGCTCCACTACTGGGCTGTGGTAACTCCTCCATCTGCAGCAAGTCTAACTGTAGTGGGGAGCTGCACCTTGATGGAAATAAGCGCTGGGGAGGGGATGACGATCGCGATGGTGGTGGGCATGTTTCCATGGGTTGTGCAGGAGGAGGAGCGGGAGTTGGAGGCGGAGCTTCAGAAGCCGCTGTAGGAGTTTCAGACGTAGGATTAAAGGGTGGAAACCCAGAGGCTCCTGGGTAAAAAGGAGGCGCCACTGGTGGAGATTGGAAGAGATAGTTGGGGAGCACCAGGGCTACGATGGGTGTAACCATTGGGTATCTGGGGAGTGATGGGGTGGACTCAGGGACAGGGGCCCGGGGAGGAAACATTGGCAGGGGATAAGTAGGCATGACTGGTGGAGGAGGAGGAAGGAGAGGTGGCTCCTGATGATGAGGGATAGAGCTTGGTGACCCATGTTTGCCTTGCTTTGGGCGTTTGGCTTTTGATTTCCTACTCTTGCTCCGTCGTCCCCCTGTATTTGTACCTTCCTTTGAATGTATGGGGGGGTTAGCTGAGGAATTATTTTGCTGATGGGAGAGTGAAGGCTTAGTACCTGCAAGATAAGAAAAAAAAGAAATGACATGAGAAACCTTGAAAAACGCGCTAAAATGAAACACAAGATCCAACCTAACCGTAAACTGACCTCTCGGAACGCGTTGGCTCTGCTCGTCCCATACACCGGCAGGGATCGGGTCGAAAACTCTGAGCTGGCTAAGGCTATGCACCCGCGTGAGGAAGGCCTGCTCTTCACGCTGCGTGTGGGCTGACAGGACCTCTTTGGTTAGACCCAGCGGCCGCAATGGAGGAGCAGGTGCTGCAGGGCACGATGGCTCTTCCAAAGGAACCATTTCACCTGCAGTTAATTTGGAGGTGGCAACAATGGATGAGACGAAGGAAAGACATGAGAAAACGCGTTAGATTACATTGAAGAAGAATACCACTCAACAAGTGCACAGAGCTATTCACGTCCTCCGTCATGTAGGTATCAAACCGGCGTCCACCTCATCCATATTAATTCCACTGCCCCCACTCCGAGTTATTAAAGTTAATCTAAAGATTTACCCGAGTCTGGCGGCTTTTTGTCTCCTACATGGACGATTGTGCTGCTAAAGCTTCCTTGACTGGTGATGGAAACCACGCTCTCCGCCTTGCTGGGCGGTAATGGAGGCAAAGGAGCAAGAGGAGCAGAACCTACTGCAGTGGGCGTAGGAGGGGGAGGCAGTTCCGGCCGTTGAGGTGGACCGTTCGAGGGGTCTGCAAAAAGATACCATCTGTGTAACCGAACCCAGAAAACCCCATTTCCCGACTTTCATCTTTGCTTTGGCCACCAATAACCGTTTCTGGATACTCACCTTCTTTGTCGCTCTCTCCGTTTTTCTGTTTCTCCTCCTCTGAGGTTGAAGATGTGTATGAAGAGGAGCCACATTTTCTTTTCACAGTGCTGGGGAGGTTACAACTTTCCAGATATCTAGAGAGGAGATGAAGGAAGTGTGAGATGAAAACCCACCGGAGAAGACGGAGATGAAATGGGAGGAGAGGCAGAGCGTGACTGGGTACCATTCTCACCGGATGATGCTGTCTAGGCAGTTAATCTGCTGGTACGAGTAGTTAGAAGTCTCCTTTCGAGCCAGTTCCTCGGGGACACATGGTACTCGGCTGGGCACAGTATCGGGTGGAGTGTTGTCTACACTGGTGAGGACTGTGCGAGGTGGGGCAAGAGCTGAAAGAAGGAAAGGCCAATAAGGAACCATACACCTAAGGTGAACGGCTGCATGTCCTGGGATCAATATGTAACCTACCCTGGAAATGTCCTCTCTGATGCGGCCGTATCACCCTGGATCCCAGAAACATCTGCTGACCCTGGCTCTTCACTTTATGCACATTTTGACAGAACTCCTGAAATGTCATCTGTCAAGACAAAAATGCAGAATTATCAAAAAAACGTCGGTAGCAGAGCCTTCAGTCATGTAAATATCTCTGTGTGTGTGGCCTCCATGGACCAGACTTGTTCTCCCAGCACATCCCATCAGTAGATATCTGGGGACTTTGGAGGAAAGTCGTCACCTTGACCTCTTTGTCATGTTCCTCATTGCTCGACACTTGTCTGGCCAGGCATTATCTGGCTGAAAGAGGCCACTGCCATTAGGGGGCACCTCTGCCATGAAGGTTGGTACTCGTCAGGACCCAAGGTTTCTCAGCTGCACGTTGCCTCCACCAGCTCGTCCCCTTCCCATGGTGCATCTTGGTGCCACCTCTTCCCCAGGTAAGTTACTCGCACACATCTGGCCATCCACATGACATAAAAGTGATTCACCAGACCAGGCCATCTTCTTATTGCTCCATGGTCCAGTTCTGATGTTCACATGGCCATTGTAGTCACTTTCAGTGGTGGACAGGGATCAGCATGGACACCCTGACCAGCTTGTAGCTAAGCAGTCCCATAAGCTGTGCCAGTAAGAAATTTTTTGGCAATTTCTGTGGGATCGGACCAGACAGGCTAGTCTCCACCCCCCACGTACACCAGGCACCCATCACCTTGTTTCGTCAGTTCACCAACTGTCCTTCCTGGACCACTTTTGGTAGGAACTTACTGCTGTAGATCTGAAAACCCCCACAAGACCTGCCAATCTGGAGATGCTCTGACCAGCCATAATTCAGATCCTCACACTCAACACATAAACTTCAAGAACTGACTGTTCTCTCCTACCCCCCCGACAGGTACCACGAGGTTATGGCTGATGGGCACCTCATAAAATACGAAGAACTGATACGTCCCAGATATAAAGGCCAGACGATGGGCTAGCCTCCCACTTACAGGTTTGGGATCTGTCCCATCCTCAGTGACCATGGCGTTGCTATCGCTGGATGAGGCGTTGCAGTGAAATGGCTCCTGTGAAGTGTTGCTCCCACCGCTGCCGTTGCCACCAGAATTCGTGTTGTGCACTGGCTGTAAGACACAGAAAGCAAAGTCTATCACCCAGATGTCAAAGTGATGAAAAGCATAAGCGGGCGAGATGTCTGGTACGAGAAGACTCTCAAGAGTCGTTTACCAAAATAAAGTAGGTGGAGAGCCCCTTTAACCACCTAACTGTTTTGCCCGAGTCCAGCTCGGGCAGTTGTGAAAAGTAGCTAACTGTATTTAGTTAGCTACTTTTCACAACTGCCCGAGCTGGACTCGGGCAAAACAGTTAGGTGGTTAAAGGGGCTCTCCACTTACTTTTATTTTGGTAAACGACTCTTGAGAGTCTTCTCGTACTGGAGGGTGGAGGGCTGCTTTAGATGGTGATATCTCCTGAATGGTAGCAGCTAGAAACATGTAACTGGTCTTGTCTGAAAGCTGACAGTCCAGGCTTTCATAAAAGACCAAATGCTGACCAACAGCTAAAGTCCAAGCAACAGAGGAGAAATCACTGTTAGAAATCAAGTCGGGAATAATCAAGAGTGAAACCTGTTTTTACTTTCATTTTCAGCTGCATTCCGATTTCTATCAGTGATATCTTCCTCTGTCCTGAACATACTTCTGTAATTCTGGTATTGTCTGAAAGCTTGGAATGTCTGCTTTCAAACAAGACCAGTTACATGTTTCAGGAGGTAGCAGCATCTAAAGCATCCCTCCAGTTAGCTACTTTTCCCACTGCTGGAGCTCCACTCTGGCGAAACAGTTATCGTGTTAATGGATCAGTACCTGCATCAGTATCCGGTGAATCTGCTCCGACAGCTCCTGAATATCGGGATCCAGAGGCTTCATCTCTGTACCTTTGGGAGCTGTAAAGACGTCTTCATTGAGTGGACTCCTGGGGGTGAGACGATACAGATACAAAAAATAATGTATATCGAGGGGGAAGAGAATACAATCAGAGGGCACTCGGATGTGGGCAGTTTCCTGGCCAGACTGGGGCGTGTTACTTACGTCCGAACTTTGTGTCTTCCAAGTATGAAGGAAACTTTTCTGCTCCACGGATTCACAAAACTGCTCCAGCTGGTATCGATGGTGACATACTCCCCAGAGCGGGCACACAGACGAATGGGCGAGTGATCGAAAGGCTGACCTGCCTGTTGTAGAACTGGGGGAAGGGTGAAAGCGTCATACCATCAGGTCGCCCTCATGGACATCACTATGGCATCCAGGTGAGTAACACCACAGATGGTGAGGTAAGTTCACACGGAGCAGAAATGCTGTGGATTTCAAAGCCATTGAAGCTTTCTTGCTTACTACTCCATCCTGTGTGAACTTACCTTTAGCCGAACCACTTATGGCTGCCTGGACCAGGCCTAGCACATTTACCTTTCTTGTGTATGGCCAGAAGAAGTGGACGGTCCTCGGGGTGAATGAAGAACAGGACTGGCATCCCGATGAGATCCTGCGGGAGATATCCGAGTAGAGGGACAGCTCTGTGAAAAAAGGATAGGCATCAGCCACCGATCCCTAGAATGGGGGAGGGGCGGGCGGAGGAGCAGGACGTAATACACTCACCTCTCATCCACGTCCTGGAAGACGCAGCTGGGAGTATGTCTGGTGGTGAAGATCCTCTTATCTGGAGGGATGCGGGGGGCTGAGGACGAGAGGCTCCGGTCACACAGATATCCTTTAGGCCGGCACCCCACCCCCCGGCATGCAGTGAACGGTCTCTCACCCTCATATCCAGAGTGTATTTTCTCTGCAATTAGCAGACAGCACGGCTGCCCCTCTGCGTTGTCCGAATCTCGTACCTTCATCAGGTACGGGGTGAAGCGGAACGGGTGATAGCGGAGGTTCATATCCCGCTCTCGGCCCCCACTGAAAACACACACCTGCAATAAGACCAGAGCCGGGGAGACCACAGCAACAACGGGGGGGGGCACGATAATGTGTGGCTACGGAGGAGAGACGTGGAGGGTGATGGTATGAACCCGGGAGAGGACCTGCGGAAGCCGCCTGTTCATGCCCAGACACACACCGGGACCGGAACTGCACACAACAGTGATCACACAGATGAGAGGAAGCGCGCTGGAATACTCACATACCCACACATTGTGACACACAGCCATGCTGCGGAGGGCGGGAGGTGCGTGGGCGAGTGACGCAAGCCGTGTCACTACGTTAATTAAAGGTCTTTTGTGTCGCTCCACAGTGAGCACAGATTACATGAGGTGGGCGACAGAAGAGGGGCTTCCAGAGCGTGGAGGGATCTCCTGTACGTAGATCTGTACACACTCCAGCCCCTCCTACATACAAGTGTGAATTATGTCCTCTCAGCCTCACAGCGCTCTATTCAATCAGCCTTCATAAACACATATGCATCGTACAGGCGCACGTACACACATGTATAATACTAGTACAACTACACACATGTATAATACAGGCGCACATAGACACATGTATAATACAGGTGCACGTACACACATGTATAATACAGGCGCACATAGACACATGTATAATACTAGTACACCTACACACATGTATAACACTAGTACACCTACACACACGTATAATACAGGTGCACGTACACACATGTATAATACTAGTACACCTACACACATGTATAATACTAGTACACCTACACACATGTATAATACTAGTACACCTACACACATGTATAATACAGGCGCACATACACACATGTATAATACTAGTACAACTACACACATGTATAATACTAGTACAACTACACACATGTATAATACTAGTACACCTACACACATGTATAATACTAGTACACCTACACACATGTATAATACTAGTACACCTACACACATGTATAATACTAGTACACCTACACACATGTATAATACAGGCGCACATACACACATGTATAATACTAGTACACCTACACACATGTATAATACAGGCGCACATACACACATGTATAATACTAGTACACCTACACACATGCATCATACAGACGCACGTACACACATGTATAATACTAGTACACCTACACACATGTATAATACAGGCGCACATACACACATGTATAATACTAGTACAACTACACACATGTATAATACAGGCGCACGTACACACATGTATAATACTAGTACACCTACACACATGTATAATACTAGTACAACTACACACATGTATAATACTAGTACACCTACACACATGTATAATACTAGTACACCTACACACATGTATAATACTAGTACACCTACACACATGTATAACACTAGTACACCTACACACATGCATCATACAGTCGTATGTACACACATGCATAGTACAGGCACACGTACACACATGTATAACACAGGCACACGTATACCTATGAATAGTACAGGCACACGTACACACACGCATAGCACAGGCACTCGTACACACATGCTGTATACAGTGTCACACAGATCAATGTCCTATACATCACTGATTATACTTGACTATTGATCAGTCCATCCGCTTTTTAACCCACTAGACCGTCACAGCAGCATTATTTTACCACTAGCCCACCAGGATTGTACTATTAGACCACCAATATGTTAGATTAGACCACCTGGAATGTATTATCAGAGCAGCAAGATGTCAGTATTACTGCACCTCTAGCCCACCAGGAGTTTATCATCATACCACTAGACCATCAGGAATGTATTATTAGTATGATATCTCTAGGATTTTATCATTATACAGTTAGATGAGCTTTTATCATCAGGACTGCTATAGTAGTTATTATTAGGCAGATCCTCATCACCCAACTACTAAGGGGCCGTTCACACGGCGTCTTTTGCTCGGACTTTTTGGAATTTTGGTGAGGACACCCATGCTGAAGTTTTGTAGGTGTCTGTGTGGTTTCTGCCTCCCATTCATCTCAATGATCACAGAGCGGCAGAAGAGCGTTACTTCAGCTGTAAACCGCCACTGCGAGATTTTTTGAGCCGCTTCCTATTGAAATGAATGGGAGGCTGAAAGGACGCGACTGCAGATGGGATTTTAGCAAAATTTCGGCACGATTCTCCACGCTGAAATTCTGCAGAAAAAAATTCTGTGTTGACGGCCTCTTACAGTTATGAGCAGTCTCTGTATACAGCACATTCACACTATCTGTATATACAGTCGCTGCGTGTAATCATTTGATTATTGGTGTAAATGGGGCAGCACGTCTCTCCTCTCTGTATAAAGTAATTATACGGAATTAGTGGGCGTCATTTCTATCGCTCCCCCAGTTGTACAATACCCACCTGATCCGGCAGAACACGGATTTCTCCTGGGTGTAGTCCATGGATGTTGTATCTGTGGAGGCAGAGAAGAGAACAGCTGATAAATGACAGCCGCTTCCATCCCAGATCTCCATTACTGAATCTAGAGACCACTAGACCACCAGGACAGTCATATTAACCCACTCACTACAATACCAGGTATCAGATATAGAGGGTGTCATAAAGGGTTGGACCAAAGCAAGATATCACTAACTGAACTACTAAACCATTAGTGTGGGGATATTATTCACGAAGAGATCACGTTAACCCAGCAGTTCACAAGGTAAGTTATCATAAACCACTAGACCACCAGGGGTATTACTAAGCCACCAGAACACCAGGTAAACTGTTATCAACTACTGGTCAACCAGGGATATTTACTTAGTCACTACAGCATCAGGTAAATGATCATAAACCACCAGGGATATTACTTACCAAGCCTCTAAACTATCAGGTAAATTACCCTAGACTACCCAGGATGTTACTTACCAAGCCACTAGAGCAGCAAGTAAACTATCAAGCCTCTAGACCACCAGGTAAATCATAAACCACTAGACCACCAGGGATATTACTAAGCCACCAGAACACCAGGTAAACTGTTATCAACTACTGGTCAACCAGGGATATTTACTACAGCATCAGGTAAATGATCATAAACCACTAGACCACCAGGGATATTACTTACCAAGCCTCTAAACTACCAGGAAAATTGTCATTAACCACTAGACTACCCAGGATGTTACTTACCAAGCCTCTAAACTACCAGGTAAGTTAACATTAACCAGTAGACCACCAGGGATATTACTTACCAAGCCTCTATACTATCAGGTAAATTAGCATTAACCACTAGACTACCCAGGATGTTACTTACCAAGCCACTAGAGCAGCAAGTAAACTATCAAGCCTCTAGAACACCAGGTAAATCATAAACCACTAGATCACCAGGGATATTACTTACCAAGCCATTAGATCACCAGGTAACTTATCATTAACGACTAGACTACCTGAATATTACTTACCAAGCACTAGAGCAGCAAGTAAACTATCAAACCACTAGACCACCAAGGATATTACTTATCAAGCCACTAGAGTAGCAAGTAAACCACTAGATCACCAGGGATATGACGTTTCAAGTCACTAGACCACCCGGTAAATTATCATAAACTACTAGACCACCAGGTAAATCATAAACCATTAGGTCTACAGGTAACTTATCATAAACCACTAGATCACCAGGGATATTACTTATCAAGCCACTAGACCACCAGGTAAATCATAAACCATTAGATCAACAGGTAAATTATCATAAGCCACTAGATCACCAGGGATATTACTTACCAAGCCACTAGACCACCAGTTAAATTATCATTAACCACTAGAATACCTAGGATGTTACTTACCAAGCCACTAGAGCAGCAAGTAAACTATCAAACCCCTAGACCACCAGGGATATTACTTATCAAGCCACTAGCCCACCAAGTACATTATCATAAACCACCAGACATTTTTTTAGAGAAGACACAATCAAACCACTAGAGGGACTTGTGAAGAGATGTGAATAATGGGACTATTCATAGCTGCAATGCACCACAACCGATTTCTACCTCTGACAGCCATCTTTTCTACCTTACCTCCAGAAGTGCAGTTACTCCAAGACGGGAGGTGGTAAGGTGCTGTGGATCCATAGAAGACGCTGACATCTTGTGGAGCCAGAAACTCTGCAAATATTGCTCCTTTGAACACGTCCCTCTTGCAGTGCAGGATATGAGAGGCCTGGTCGGAGATGTAGACGATGCGGCCAGTGATGAAGGAGACCGCCACCGAGAAGGTGTCCTGTGAGACCACATACAGAGGTCATTCATTTGTTTATAAGAGTGGAACGAGATGGAGACAGTAACTGGAAAAGGGTGGAACTTTTTTGCCTCAGGGCTTGACGTGTTTTCTTCACGTTGGCCAAGAAGTGTTACTCAGTGTACAGATCCCACCCTAGAACATGGGGTCAAGATGTTGAGGATCTCCTCTGCGATCAGTACATAGTAAGTAGCCCCCTGCCCCCATTCCCATTTCTTTTTAGCATGAGACCTCCTCAATGCTGGGAGGGTTTCTTACTACCATGAAGATCACAAAATCCTACAAGCTCCTTCACACTTACAGGGTTCTTGAGAGTGTATTCTGAGGTGACGCTCTCCACCTCCTCGATGGTGAAGCTGGACATGTCCAGGCTGCACGGCTGAGATTCATCTATGGTCCACTGCTGATAATATTCCTGATTGGCTGAGATGAAAATGAAGGATTTGGGTTGAAATTTGCGGAAACACAAGGTTGTGTTACAACAGATCTGCAAAATCATTAATGAGTCCCAAAAGGACCACTCAGGGGACGTCTACTGGTGCGTCTATTCCAGGGATGCCCAACCTGCGGCCCTCCAGCTGTTACCAAACTACAACTCCCAGCATGCCTGGACAGCCTGCAGCTATCTGCCTATAGCAGGGCATGATGGGAGTTGTAGTTTTACAACAGCTGGAGGGCGGCAGGTTGGGCATCCCTGGTCTACTCCATTTTTGCTTTGGGGAAAAACATGAGATCAGTAACGTACACATCCGGCACCAATAATGTGTAAGGCAGCTCAATGTCAGTAAGCTGCGCAGAAAGCCTTAACGCATTGCAAAAAGTGATGTCTGAAGGGTTGTCAAGGCCGAGCGTGACATCTGCGGTCCACGTCTACTCACCTCGCACCTGCTTGACACATGACAGCGCGTACTGAAGTGTGGCCAGAGTCCCCGATTTGCCCTTTCCTCTCTTCTCCGACGGGAGACGTATCTTCAGCTCTTTTAGGGCCTTCATCAGCTCCTTCTGAGTCTTCTCCCGGGCGGACTGTTCGCTACTACAGGTAGAAGGGTGGCATAAGTGGAGACAGGATTTGGAGGGGAACACTATGTCTTTTGTGGTGGGTCTGAATGATGTCCACCATGTGTAAAGCTCCCAACCCCCCCAATGCACAAGCTGAGCCCCGTGATACCGATGATCAATGACGTGGGGGGAGGAAGGATCGAGCATGCTGAATCTGAACGTTCTCTGTCAGTTACTCTCTTCTACCGATTGAGAACACATGCATGCTCAGCCGAACCAAGCATGCATGTGTATGGGGAGCCAGGAGCAAAAGGGTATTCAGCCGACAGCTACTGCAGGTGTATGGGCACCTTAGGCTGACTACTCTGCAGGTACCATGTTACTTCAGGTCTTCTGCTAAGCCTATAGGCAGGGGTGCACCACCAATGAGGCCATCGCCTCAGGCAGCACTAAGTAGGGGCGAGAGGGGGGCAGCGGAAGGGCCATGGGCAATGATGGGTTAGCTTAAGAAATTGGCATTGTGGGGGGGTCCATTTCATAAGGCTAGGTGCACCCCTGCCTATATGGACTGAGTGAGCATCTCCTTGCGGTATTACATTACGATTGTATTGTATCAATTGCTACTTTATGTCCTACTAAGCTGAATTGTGAGTGCAGCTCTGGATGCCAAGCTTTGGCAATGGTTTATGGAGTTACCTGCAGCCGCTGGTGGAGGGGTTGTCTTGCTCGGAGCTGGCACTCAGGAGGCTGTAGGCGATGGAGCTGCTTGGAGGTGATGGACTGTGAGAGTTTGTGCTGTAGAAGGAGATAACGACACATTGAGGGTCCTCCTGACTCATGCAGACGTCTCCTCGCTCCAGGCCCGTCGTTCTCCCCTCTCCTCACCTTTTACTGCTCTCCGTGGCCTCCAGCATGGCCGAGTCCTTGCCGTTGCCGCTGGTGCTGCTGTGCGAGCTGCGGCTTTGCCGTGACTCGTTCCCGTTGGATTCGTTGCCGCTGGAGCCGTGGCTGTTGGTGTCCGTCTCGTCTTGTTGAGTCCCTTCCATCTCCCGGGTGCCCCGCGTCCTCCTCCCCCTTTCCCCGAGAGGAGGGGGAGGTTCACAAGGGCCGCTCATCATCCCCTCCGTCTTGGATGATCACTTGTCTGAAGAAACACAATCCAAATGAAGAAGGGAGACGTTCTGCGAAGGAGAAAACGGAAGGAGAGGTCAGACGTGCGGGCGCCTCCTTCCATACCAACAATATAGTCCCAGTATACGCTGGGAACCAGTAACACAGGGGCTCTGGTTACCCCACCTGCAGATCACTGGAGGCCGACGTCTACTGCAATCCCAATACCTCCCTCATCTCATCCCGCTCTCCACAGTCACTGTGACCTCGCGCCCTCTTATCACCCCAGGCCGATGATGTAATCAGCAGCGCCACTGACACAATTATGTAAAACCTGGCGGTATGATTCTCAGCTTTATGTAACATGAACCCAGACGGCTGAGGGCAGAGCACAACATACAGCCCTGTGTATAAAGCCAACCTACATCTGACGTGACCCCCCCATGCCTCCTGCATCGCTTCTTCTAGGTGCACTGCACACAGATTTTAGGAGGTTCTTCTCGACATCTTGGAGAACCAACCACAGATCTTCTTGGATTTAGACTCCTCTTTTCTTCATTCACTTTGCATTTTGTCAACTGCATGGTGACCACGACAGTATACCGCAAGTACAAATACACAATACATACCGCAGTACTACAACATAGGAGCAGTATTATAGTAGTTATATTATTGTACATAGGAGCAGTATTATAGCAGTTATATTCTTGTACATAGTAGCAGTATTATAGTAGTTATATTCTTGTACATAGGAGGCAGTATTACAGTAGTTATATTCTTGTACATAGGAGCAGTATTATAGTAGTTATATTCTTGTACATAGGAGGCAGTATTATAGTAGTTATATTCTTGTACATAGGAGCAGTATTATAGTAGTTATATTCTTGTACATAGGAGCAGTATTATAGTAGTTATATTCTTGTACATAGGAGGCAGTATTATAGTAGTTATATTCTTGTACATAAGAGGCAGTATTATAGTAGTTATATTCTTGTACATAGGAGCAGTATTATAGTAGTTATATTCTTGTACATAGGAGGCAGTATTATAGTAGTTATATTCTTGTACATAGGAGCAGTATTATAGTAGTTATATTCTTGTACATAGGAGGCAGTATTATAGTAGTTATATTCTTGTAGTACTACACATAGGAGCAGTATTATAGTAGTTATATTCTTGTACATAGGAGCAGTATTATAGTAGTTATATTCTTGTACATAGGAGGCAGTATTATAGTAGTTATATTCTTGTACATAGGAGGCAGTATTATAGTAGTTATATTCTTGTACATAGGAGCAGTATTATAGTAGTTATATTCTTGTACATAGGAGGCAGTATTATAGTAGTTATATTCTTGTACATAGGAGGCAGTATTATAGTAGTTATATTATTCTACATCTTGTATTTTTATTCTCCTGATAAATAGGGAGAAGGAAATTTAATTTCCAAAACCTGGTTAACAAAACCCATTTGTTTTACACATCTTTACGATATAACTCATGAATGACGTCTGTACTTTTCATGGTGAAAGCAGCAGCTCTTCTATTGCAGAGACAAGACCTAATTTTACCTCTCCTAGTGCCAGTGAAATCAGGACATGTACGGCCACTCCCTCCGTAACAGCTCATGTCCTGGGTTCACCAGGAGGAACCAGTTTAATAATTGCAGTATCAGAGGCAGCGTGTAGTCAGCGCTTATATCACAGGACATTTCCCAATGAGCAGTGGGCTCCAGTCCTAAGAAACCATTTCAATATTGGATAATCCCAACCACGCAGCAGAGGCTCATCAGAGTTTTTTCTGTGCTCACCAGCTCGTCACATGGAGGGTCTCTCCGCTCTGACAGGACTGATTAGCAGCTTTTCTATTACTAGCAGAATCTCCACAATTGTCTGTTACCGCTCTCTGAGAAACTTCATGGGACTTACCATATTCTCAGCCATGGGATGTTCACCATTCTCCAAAACTCAGCCACTCCATTTAATGTTCACCACTTCCCGGCCATTCCATGGGATGCTCACCCCTGACTTCATGGATGTTCCCGAAACCGACATAATTGAGATGTCACCAGCTGGTCTCAGCAATCCTGGTGTGTCACCAGGTCTCAGACCTCCTGGGTTTCACAACCTCTAGCCATTGGAGCACACCTTCCAGACACTCCCATGGGGTTAAAGCTCTGAGGCCAATAGGATATTCGACCACTCCTAGCCAGTCCATGGGATTTCACCGTCTCTCAGCCCTATGGGATGTTCACGCCTCTCACCACTCCATGGGTGTTAGCTCTCCTGAGAAATTCATCCTTTCACGACCTCTCAGCCCTTCTGGGATGTTCAGGCTCTCTCACCAAATTGGGATGTTCACAAGACACTCTCTCAGCCCACTCCATGGGGTTCACGGTCAGCACTCCATGGATGTTCACGCACTCCTCAGCCACTCCAGGGATGTTCACCGCTCTCTCTCAGCCCACTCCATGGGATGTTCACGCTCTCTAGCCCACTCCATGGGATGTTTCAACGTCTCTAGCCACCCATTGTTCAACCGCTCTCTCAGACCACTCCATGGATGTTCACACTCTCTCAGCCACCCATGGATGTTCACGCTCTCTCAGCCACTCCATGGGAATGTTTCACCGCTCTCTCAGCCACCCATGGGATTTCACCTATCTCTCAGCCCTCATGGGATGTTTCACGCTCTTAGCCACATGGATGTTTCACCCTCTCTCACCACTACCAGGGAGTTCACCACTCTCTCAGTACAACTGCCAATTTTGGATGTTTCACTACAGTCTCTGAGACACTCTATGGGAATATTCACCACTTTCTCAAGCCAACTCAATGAGATGCTCACCACTCTCTTGAACAATTCCATGGATATTCACCAGTCTCCTAAAGACCAGTTCATGGGATCTTCCAACCAGTCTCTCAAAGACACTATATGGGATGTTCACCACTTTCTCATCCAGTCAAACGGGTGTTCACATCTCTCCCAGTCTATGGGGTGCTCATAGATGTCTCAGTCAGTCTATAGGGTGCTTACCGGTCTCTCAGTCAGTCTATAGGGTGCTTACCGATCTCTTTGCCAGTCTTTCAAACTCAATAGAGCCTTATAACCAGAAACCTGTGCAGTGCTATGGAGTCCTTCTCCCTCAGCCATAATTTATTCTCTAGCTATACCCTCTGGCTGTTGTGATACTACAACCCCCAGCATGTGCCGATATCCTTTATGCTGGAAACTACAGTTGCACTACCTCTGTTAAGCCGACAGTCTGCAGACCACTGATGTATATCTCACCCATGATGTCAAAAAGTTTTGTACCAATTGAAAACATTTTACTTTTTCAACAATACAAGAGCCGAACAGACAATAAGACGCCCCCTCCCCAAAACTGGGTGTTCTGCCCACCCCAATACAGAGTAAAAAAACAATGCAATCACAGCGCCCTCTATCCATCATCCCTGGCATCACTATACCAGATCTGGGCGGCCAGCTGATAAATAAAGCAAGCAGCAGTCAGATGGCCTTGCACCTGTGCACTAGTGGTATATGTGGCCACTACAGAGCGCCACCTAGTGGTCACTTTGTCAGTCAATTTCAGACTGAACCTACTGAACTAAACGCTGCTTCTTCTCTCACACCATGACTGCATGGGACCCGTCAGAACAGCCCTGACTGATACCTTCTGCCTGAACTGATACACTGTAACAAACCATCAGCACAGGAGACAGACTGAAGATAAAGGTAACAATCCTCCGGCTGTGATAAGTTGTAGCTCAGTCCAATGTTCCCAGTCACTGACAACAAGCAGAGACTTTGAAAACGATGAAGAATCGATACCACGAAGTGCATCAGAAAGTTGCAGAACTTCTCTTTATATGACCCCCTAGCCCGCCGGGCGCACAGTGCCAGCCTCACGCACACAGCGCTCTCCCATGTACCGTCAGGGTGCGGGGTGGGACCCTGTTTCAGCGGGTGCCGTGCCCCTCTCTCCGTAATGTACGAAGACCCCTCAAACATCGATGCCAACAGGTATAACTTTCCTGGTCCATGGTCAGGCGGGGTCAGTGTCCATCTCCCTGAGGTCACGCAGCCGCTCCCCCTGGCACGGCGGTCCGCCTGCTGCATACCTTGCTGACACTTGTCCGCACCCTCTCTCCTCACCTTGTCTGTCTCATCCTCAGCCGCCTCTCGCCTCTTCTTTCTCTCCCTCCTCGTCGTCTTCTCCTCTACCTTCAGCTCCCTTGTTCCTCCCCTCCCGCCCTCCTATTGGCTGCCCGTCCTGTGATGTCACCCCCCCCTCTGTGAAGTAATCGCCCCCACACGTGGATCACCGTGCTGCTGACCCCCCCCTCCTCCCAGGGCTGTGATTGGAATCGGTAAAGCGACCAATTGCGGCGCGGCTCCTGCATAACACGCAAATATGGAGCATGTCTCTGTCATAATTTAACCCTCCGTTTACTGAACGACATCTTGGCCTCCCCCTCCGACACCCCCTTAGGCAGCCAGCTTAGCTCTTTTGTCAGATGCCTGCATTAACCCTTTGCAAGTGGGAAGCTTGCAGACCTCTAGGAACGTGTCCTCTGCTACCATGCTGGAGGGGCGCTTGCAATCTAACTGCGCCACTACGGAGAGATGTAGCAGAGCTGGGTTTGTCACTGTGCTGTGTGGTTTCCTACAGGATCTGCTCAGTGATAAAAAGAACTCGGCTCTGCTGCATCTACCTTGTCCCATCCATGATATGACGGGCGGGCTGCCCTTCAGTGCCCATTAATCATCATGATCTGCATTAACCATTGCATGACTGGGAAAGCATGCAGCATTTACTTCGGGGGAGGGGGGGGAGGGTCGGGATTGTGAAAAATCTTTAACCCTTTAAGACCTGGGTATGGGCACCCTTACCCATCCTCCTGCCAACTCATGACTAGAAAGATTTCCAGTCGAGGAAGAAACACACCCAGAAGGCCACATGCGGCGAGCGTGCCAAGAACATTGTGTTCTAGCATAAGCAAACACAGAGGGAGGTGACGGCGAGAGAAACGTGGAGGACCGGGCAGGAAAGTGTGCGGGGGAGGGGAAGATAAGGGGGATCCCCCCGGGTGACATCGGAGCCCCCCACACACAGGGATGATGATCAGATAGCGGCTTATATAAAGACTTATTATGTAAATGTGTGCGAGGCAGTGTGAGCCGCCGGGGGATTTCTACTCAGCGCCGCAGAGTTACGAGACCGGCGGGGGGTATCAGTTCCAAAGTTATCTAATCAGACAATGTAACTGTGCCGTGTCCCTGAGGGGGGGCAGGACGGGCATGTATGAAAAGGGCACAGGGGTCCGAGCATCAAATGTATGAAAAGGGCAAAGGGGTCCGAGCATCAAATGTATGAAAAGGGCACAGGGGTCCGAGCACCAAATGTATGTAAAGGGCACAGGGGTCCGAGCACCAAATGTATGTAAAGGGCACAGGGGTCCGAGCACCGAATGTATGTAAAGGGCACACGGGTCCGAGCATCAAATGTATAAAAAGGGCACAGGGGTCCGAGCACCAAATGTATGAAAAGGGCACAGGGGTCAGAGCACCAAATGTATGTAAAGGGCACAGGGGTCCGAGCATCAAATGTATGTAAAGGGCACAGGGTTCTGAGCACCAAATGTATGAAAAGGGCACAGGGTTCTGAGCACCAAATGTATGAAAAGGGCACAGAGGTCCGAGCACCAAATGTATGAAAAGGGCACAGGGGTCCGAGCACCAAATGTATGAAAAGGGCATGAAGGGCACAGGGGTCAGAGCACCAAATGTATGTAAAGGACACAGGGGTCCGAGCATCAAATGTATGTAAAGGGCACAGGGGTCCGAGCATCAAATGTACAGTCATGGCCAAAAGTTTTGAGAATGACACAAATATTATATTTTCACATGATCTGCTGCCCTCTGGTTTTTATGTGTGTTTGTCAGATGTTTTTATCACATACAGAAATATAATTGCAATCATATTATGAGTAACAAAAGCTTATATTGACAGTTAGAATGAGTTAATGCAGCAAGTCAATATTTGCAGTGTTGACCCTTCTTCTTCAGGACCTCTGCAATTCTCCCTGGCATGCTCTCAATCAACTTCTGGACCAAATCCTGACTGATAGCAGTCCATTCTTGCACAATCAATGCTTGCATTTTGTCAGAATTTGTAGGTTTTTGTTTGTCCACCCGTCTCTTGATGATTGACCACAAGTTCTCAATGGGATTAAGATCTGGGGAGTTTCCAGGCCATGGACCCAAAATCTCTATGTTTTGTTCCCTGAGCCATTTAGTTATCACCTTTGCTTTATGGCAAGGTGCTCCATCATGCTGGGAAAAGGCATTGTTGATCGCCAAACTGCTCTTGGAGGGTTGGGAGAAGTTGCTCTCGGAGGACATTCTGGTACCATTCTTTATTCATGGCTGTGTTTTTAGGCAAGACTGTGAGAGAGCCGATTCCCTTGGCTGAGAAGCAAACCCACACATGAATGGTTTCAGGATGCTTTACAGTTGGCATGAGACAAGACTGGTGGTAGCGCTCACCTCGTCTTCTCCGAATAAGCTGTTTTCCAGATGTCCCAAACAATCGAAAAGGGGATTCATCAGAGAAAATGACTTTACCCCAGTCCTCAGCAGTCCACTCCCTGTACCTTTTGCAGAATATCAGTCTGTCCCTGATGTTTTTTCTGGAGAGAAGTGGCTTCTTTGCTGCCCTCCTTGAGACCAGGCCTTGCTCCAAGAGTCTCCGCCTCACAGTGCGTGCAGATGCACTCACACCTGCCTGCTGCCATTCCTGAGCAAGCTCTGCACTGCTGGTAGCCCGATCCCGCAGCTGAAACACTTTTAAGAGACGGTCCAGGCGCTTGCTGGTCTTTCTTGGGCGCCCTGGAGCCTTTTTGGCAACAATGGAACCTCTCTCCTTGAAGTTCTTGATGATGCGATAGATTGTTGACTGAGGTGCAATCTTTCTAGCTGCGATACTCTTCCCTGTTAGGCCATTTTTGTGCAGTGTAATGATGACTGCACATGTTTCTTTAGAGATAACCATGGTTAACAGAAGAGAAACAATGATGCCAAGCACCAGCCTCCTTTTAAAGTGTCCAGTGGTGTCATTCTTACTTAATCATGACAGATTAATCTCCAGCCCTGTCCTCATCAACACCCACACCTGTGTTAATGGAGCAATCACTGAAACAATGTTAGCTGGTCCTTTTAAGGCAGGGCTGCAATGATGTTGAAATGTGTTTTGGGGGATAAAGTTCATTTTCTAGGCAAATATTGACTTTGCAAGTAATTGCTGTTAAGCTGATCACTCTTTATAACATTCTGGAGTATATGCAAATTGCCATTATAAAAACTGAAGCAGTAGACTTTGTAAAAATTAATATTTGTATCATTCTCAAAACTTTTGGCCATGACTGTATGTAAAGGGCACAGGGGTCCGAGCATCAAATGTATGAAAAGGGCACAGGGGTCCGAGCACCAAATGTATGAAAAGGGCACAGGGGTCCGAGCATCAAATGTATGAAAAGGGCACAGGGGTCCGAGCACCAAATGTATGAAAAGGGCACAGGGGTCCGAGCATCAAATGTATGTAAAGGGCACAGGGGTCCGAGCATCAAATGTATGAAAAGGGCACAGGGGTCCGAGCACCAAATGTATGAAAAGGGCACAGGGGTCCGAGCATCAAATGTATGAAAAGGGCACAGGGGTCCGAGCACCAAATGTATGAAAAGGGCACAGGGGTCCGAGCATCAAATGTATGTAAAGGGCACAGGGGTCCGAGCATCAAATGTATGTAAAGGGCACAGGGGTCCGAGCACCAAATGTATGAAAAGGGCACAGGGGTGCGGCCATTCGGGCACGCAGTGGGTACAACACTCCAGAGGCTCCTGAAGGGTGCAGGGTTCCAGCTTCAAAACCAAGACACAAATGATAGGGGTCCAACCACCAAGCTCATGTAAGAAATACCGATTCTCACCGTTTGGCAGACCCCCATCTCCACAGGGGGAGACAGAGGGGTGAGTCCTCCAAGTCCAACGTCCTATGGCAGCCATCAAGCATCCTGCTCCAATCTCCACATCCAGCTGCCGGAGATAGGAGAGCGTCCTCCGAATACATGAAAGACGACGTCTACCTGAGGAGAAGCGGCTCGTTAACGTCAGTGACGTCTCATAGCCGATGTCTCGCCCCGTGACCCGTCTCTTTATAAAGCCTCTCCGGCCTATATAATGTGACGTAGCGTCCACCACCGAGGGAAAAAACGAAAATAGAAACAATTTTCCCAAATCTGGCGGGGACTCTGCTCTGCCCCGGCATTCACACACTGCCAAAGTCATCTAAGCCCATGTCCAAAACCACAGCAGTCCTCCTGCGACTACCCCAGTATTTCCAGGGGGGGAGGGGCGGGATGGCGTTATGATGGAAAATATCAGTAAGGAGGAAAAGCTGGAAGTGATTCCAGCCGGAGTGTTCTTGTACATGGAAGAGACGTGACGCTTTGTGGTAAGAACCCGACTCTAACTTCTGGTTGTCCTCTCCGGACTGCCCGAGCTCTGCCATGTGAACCAGAGGACGGTTTCTGGATGTGCCATATGGCAGGCAGCCAATCAACTGGACCAACCCAGAGACTAAAGATAGTCGGGGAGATTCATAACTCATGCCGTTGGGTTCACTTGGTTGAAGCTGTAGGTTTATGCTCCAGACAAAACTGTTCCTCCATTATACCTACAAGCGGTTGGCTCAAGCCCGGTGCTAAAGCGTTGCCCGGCCCACCACCCATAAATGATGGTGTCACTCTACTGTTCTAGGCTCTTGCCTGCACTGTTCAGTCCACCAGGGAGCAATTATCCTGGTATGTCACCATGCCCACGCACCGTCCATACAGCCGCACGTCAACGTGGACCATCACAGGGTCCAGGTTGCGATGACAACCCTTGCAACCCCAATCACTAGGCCACCGCCTGTCAGTTGTAATTAAAGTGGTCTGGAGAGGAATGGCACTGCTAGGATACAGGGCAGACGCCTGCGAGTACGGGGGTGTGTGTGACTCACCGCGGCAGAGGCTGCTGAGCAAAATACAGTGTGAAGCAGATTGAATTTAATGCCAATTTTACAAGACTGTAAAAAAAAACAATGATACGGGCGGTCCCAGGCTGGGCATACTGAGAAGATCCCTCAGATACGGGCGGCCCCAGGCTGGGCATACTGAGAAGATCCCTCTGATACGGGTGGTCCCGGGCTGGGCATACTGTGAAGATCCCTCTGATACGGGTGGTCCTAGGCTAGGCAGGCTGTGAAGATCCCTCAGATACGGGTGGTCCCGGGCTGGGCATACTGAGAAGATCCCTCAGATACGGGCTGCCCCAGGCTGGGCATACTGAGAAGATCCCTCAGATACGGGCTGCCCCAGGCTGGGCATACTGTGAAGATTCCTCAGATACAGGTGGTCCCAGGCTGGGCATACTGTGAAGATCCCTCAGATATGGGCGGTCCCGGGCTGGGCATACTGAGAAGATCCCTCAGATACGGGCGGCCCCAGGCTGGGCATACTGAGAAGATCCCTCAGATACGGGCTGCCCCAGGCTGGGCATACTGAGAAGATCCCTCAGATACGGGCTGCCCCAGGCTGGGCATACTGTGAAGATTCCTCAGATACGGGTGGTCCCAGGCTGGGCATACTGTGAAGATCCCTCAGATATGGGCGGTCCCGGGCTGGGCGTAATGTGAATATCCCTCAGATATGAGTGGTCCCAGGCTGGGCATACTGAGAAGATCCCTCAGATATGGGCGGTCACGGGCTGGGCATACTGTGAAGATCCCTCAGATATAGGCGGTCCCGGGCTGGGCATACTGTGAATATCCCTCAGATATGGGTGGTCCCATGCTGGGCATACTGAGAAGATCCCTCTGATACGGGTGGTCCCAGGATCGGCATAATGTGAATATCCCTCAGATACGGGTGGTCCCAGGCTGGGCATACTGTGAAGATCCCTCAGATAAGGGCATCATGTTAAGATCCCTCCTATATAGGTGGCCCCCAGCTGGGCATACTGTGAAGGTTCGCCCAAAACAGGCACCGCTAGGCTGGCAATAATGTGAAGATCCCTTGGGTATAGGTGAACCCAGGCTGGTCATAATGTCAAGAACCTCTGATTCAGGTGGCCCCAGGCTGGGCATAATGTGAAGAACCCTCTGATAGGGGTGGCCCCAGGCTGGGCATCTTGAGAAGATCCCTCTGATATAGGCAGCCCCAGGTTGGTTATACCGTGAACATCCTCCCTCTGATACAAGCAGTGTCAAGCTGGGCATGAATGTTACCTAGGAGGGTGGTAGATGAGAGATGGACGCTCAGATAACAGGTTAAGAGGGCCTTGAAGCACCATTTTGTTGACCCTACTGTAGCTGTCACCTCTTTCCACCTACATATGGAGTCATGGTGGTGCCACTACGGAGATCGGTGTTGTCACCCAATAGCCGTAGATGCCAGTTTAGACGCCCTGAACTTATCACTCGTCCTCTAGTGACAAGCTGTTATCACGTCATCTAAATTTCTCAGCAAAAATCAAGGATCGCCCAGGGTAGCTCCTAAAGACAATGGCATCCACTGAAGGTTGGAGGTCCTCTACGGCAGACAGACAACCATACTTGTTCAGCATCTGTGACCAAATGAGGAAACTCCATCCCTTCTTCTACCTCAACATACCCTAACGAGGCACTCTAAAAGTGGTCGCCTGTCCATCACGAGACCCCATTCATTGTCCTGGTGGTTGACCTCAACCTCCTCCATAGTTGTCTTCACCAATGAGTTGGATCTTCTCATAATACAGTCCACTGCCGTTTCTCCACTGACCTTGCCAACTTCCCAGAAGAGGAGTGAGGATGAAGGCCCCGCATCTTCTACGTCAGTTTTGTGGAGTAGAAGAACACTAAAATCGAAGCCATCCAGGGACACATGGACTGCCGGAGGCTGTGCCTAATTTATGGCGAGGTGTACGCCACCCGACTGATAAATCTGGCCCGCGGTCTTCTCAAAAGTCGTTCCTAACAGATACGGATGCGTTCCAGCTCTCGGCAGTCCAGCTCATCACCATCTGTTAGATCTCGGCTTCCTGCCTTCTTGATTACATTTGTAGGCCGATCGCGGCCTTCACCCTGTCCAGCTTATTCCGCTGTAGGGCCCAGCACAGTATATCGGTTGTAGTGATGTCGGCTGGCGGGTTTTCTGCCATGTACATATATAGGCTGCTACCAACTGATCCACACCCGGCATGGAAAGCTCTGTATGGTAAACGCCCATGTGGCTGTGGCAATCATCATGTTGCTAAACGTATATCATGTTGCACTTCCTGCTGATAAAACCGGTATGCCGACCCACGCGGCCTGATGAAGGCCACCGTCAGGTGAATGAGGGTCAGAGGATAACTAGAACATATACGCCGGCAGTGCTTTCCGCCACCTACGTCCACTGTAGAATACACTTGGCATAAAACGTGCTTAGGACTACCCTGAACATCGGCGTGATCTCCTGCCGCCCTGCACCCATGGCCCAGAAGATGGGAACGCCGCCATCTTCAACTTGCTTAGAAGAATTGCCGGGCTGATCCCGGCAGAAGACGAATTCTCACAAAATTCTCACCCTTTTGTGTGACACAGCGTGAAAAAACAAGTAAAAGTTGTAAAAACAAGCCCTGCACCGATTCCCCGCATTAGGGCGTCACTTGCCGGTGACCTCAGGTAAGGGGATGGCGCAACAAAGGGATTGGCTGCTTTGAACGCCGGGGGGTGTGGCCTTCAGCCCAGCACGCTCAGAGCCACGAGGTGGCATACTTTCAGATTTCTCGTCGTCAGTGTTCCTGTCCTCAGCCCCGGGCTATAAGCTAGGTTAGTAGGCCAGCCAAAGAGAGCGCAGCTAGGACAATATACACACACACAAAGGCACATGAGCAGAGCGCATGTGGAGGCGGGTTACACGCCGTGAGATTGCGTGCGAAACTTCACGGATCTAACGAGGAAGGAGTGGGAGAAAATCTAAGAGTATAAACAGCAAAAACATAAAAGCCCTAGATGTAAAAACCTGGAAAAGACAGGAAAAAATGTGCTCAATTTTAGCGCTTACCCAAAAGTCACATTAAGAGAGGCCTGTAAACATGGCGCCATACTATCGTCAGGGCATAATGCACTGCCCGCCATAACGGGAGGATGGGGCAGAGAAAAACCTAGAAGGTGATTATATCAGCGAGCGGCAGTGTGAGGACGAGCACATAATACTGTTATACGAGAGGAGTGTGACATAATACCGCAGGAGGAGGGAGAGGCCGAGACTAGGGACACCGGGGGGACAGCATCTACTGACACTGCAAACAACCACCACAGAAGGCAGTATTATAGTAGTTATATTCTTGTACATAGGAGCAGTATTATAGTAGTTATATTCTTGTACATAGGAGGCAGTATTATAGTAGTTATATTCTTGTACATAGAAGCAGTATTATAGTAGTTATATTCTTATATATAGGAGCAGTATTATAGTAGTTATATTCTTGTACATAGGAGCAGTATTATAGTAGTTATATTCTTGTACATAGGAGCAGTATTATAGTAGTTATATTCTTATATATAGGAGCAGTATTATAGTAGTTATATTCTTGTACATAGGAGCAGTATTATAGTAGTTATATTCTTGTACATAGGAGGCAGTATTATAGTAGTTATATTCTTGTACATAGGAGGCAGTATTATAGTAGTTATATTCCTGTACATAGGAGCAGTATTATAGTAGTTATATTCTGTACATAGGAGCAGTATTATAGTAGTTATATTCTTATATATAGAGCAGTATTATATAGTATATTCTTGTACATAGGAGCAGTATTATAGTAGTTATATTCTTATATATAGGAGCAGTATTATAGTAGTTATATCTTGTACATAGGAGCAGTATTATAAGTTTATCTTGTACATGGAGCAGTATTATAGTAGTTATATTCTTGTACATAGGAGCAGTATTATAGTAGTTATATTCTTGTACATAGGAGGCAGTATTATACTATATTCTTGTACATAGGAGCAGTATTATAGTAGTTATATTCTTATATATAGGAGCAGTATTATAGTAGTTATATTCTTGTACATAGGAGCAGTATTATAGTAGTTATATTCTTATATATAGGAGCAGTATTATAGTAGTTATATTCTTGTACATAGGAGCAGTATTATAGTAGTTATATTCTTGTACATAGGAGCAGTATTATAGTAGTTATATTCTTATATATAGGAGCAGTATTATAGTAGTTATATTCTTGTACATAGGAGCAGTATTATAGTAGTTATATTTCTTATATATAGGAGCAGTATTATAGTAGTTATATTCTTGTACATAGGAGCAGTATTATAGTAGTTATATTCTTGTACATAGGAGCAGTATTATAGTAGTTATATTCTTGTACATAGGAGGCAGTATTATAGTAGTTATATTCTTATACACAGGAGGTAGTATTATAGTTAGTTATATTCTTGCACATAGGAGCAGTATATAGTAGTTATATTCTTGTACATAGGAGCAGTATTATAGTAGTTATATTCTTGTACATAGGAGGCAGTATTATAGTAGTTATATTTCTTGTACATAGGAGCAGTATTATAGTAGTTATATTCTTGTACATAGGAGGCAGTATTATAGTAGTTATATTCTTGTACATAGGAGCAGTATTATAGTAGTTATATTCTTGTACATAGGAGCAGTATTATAGTAGTTATATTCTTGTACATAGGACGGTAGTATTATAGTAGTTATATTCTTGTACATAGGAGCAGTATTATAGTAGTTATATTCTTGTACATAGGAGGTAGTATTATAGTAGTTATATTCTTGTACATAGGAGCAGTATATAGTAGTTTATTCTTGTACATAGGAGGTAGTATTATAGTAGTTATATTCTTGTATATAGGAGCAGTATTATAGTATTATTCTTGTACATAGGGGCAGTATTATAGTATATATTCTTGTACATAGGAAGCAGTATTATAGTAGTTATATTCTTGTACATAGGAGGCAGTATTATAGTAGTTATATCTTGTACATAGAAGCAGTATTATAGTAGTTATATTCTTGTACATAGGAGGCAGTATTATAGTAGTTATATTCTTGTACATAGGAGCAGTATTATAGTAGTTATATTCTTGTACATAGGAGGCAGTATTATAGTAGTTATATTCTTGTACATAGGAGCAGTATTATAGTAGTTATATTCTTGTACATAGGTGCAGTATTATAGTAGTTATATTCTTGTACATAGGTGCAGTATTATAGTAGTTATTCTTGTACATAGGAGCAGTATTATAGTAGTTATATTCTTGTACATAGGAGGCAGTATTATAGTAGTTATATTCTTGTACATAGAAGCAGTATTATAGTAGTTATATTCTTATATATAGGAGCAGTATTATAGTAGTTATATTCTTGTACATAGGAGCAGTATTATAGTAGTTATATTCTTGTACATAGGAGCAGTATTATAGTAGTTATATTCTTATATATAGGAGCAGTATTATAGTAGTTATATTCTTGTACATAGGAGCAGTATTATAGTAGTTATATTCTTGTACATAGGAGCAGTATTATAGTAGTTATATTCTTGTACATAGGAGGCAGTATTATAGTAGTTATATTCTGTACATAGGAGCAGTATTATAGTAGTTATATTCTTGTACATAGGAGCAGTATTATAGTAGTTATATTCTTATATAGGAGCAGTATTATAGTAGTTATATTCTTGTACATAGGAGCAGTATTATAGTAGTTATATTCTTATATATAGGAGCAGTATTATAGTAGTTATATTCTTGTACATAGGAGCAGTATTATAGTAGTATATTTCTTGTACATAGAGCAGTATTATTAGTAGTTATATTCTTGTACATAGGAGCAGTATATAGTAGTTATATTCTTGTACATAGGAGCAGTATTATACTATATTCTTGTACATAGGAGCAGTATTATAGTAGTTATATTCTTATATATAGGAGCAGTATTATAGTAGTTATATTCTTGTACATAGGAGCAGTATTATAGTAGTTATATTCTTGTATATAGGAGCAGTATTATAGTAGTTATATTCTTGTACATAGGAGCAGTATTATAGTAGTTATATTCTTGTACATAGGAGCAGTATTATAGTAGTTATATTCTTATATATAGGAGCAGTATTATAGTAGTTATATTCTTGTACATAGGAGCAGTATTATAGTAGTTATATTCTTATATATAGGAGCAGTATTATAGTAGTTATATTCTTGTACATAGGAGCAGTATTATAGTAGTTATATTCTTGTACATAGGAGCAGTATTATAGTAGTTATATTCTTGTACATAGGAGCAGTATTATAGTAGTTATATTCTTATACACAGGAGGTAGTATTATAGTAGTTATATTCTTGTACATAGGAGCAGTATTATAGTAGTTATATTCTTGTACATAGGAGCAGATCAGTATTATAGTAGTTATATTCTTGTACATAGGAGCAGTATTATAGTAGTTATATTCTTGTACATAGGAGCAGTATTATAGTAGTTATATTCTTGTACATAGGAGGCAGTATTATAGTAGTTATATTCTTGTACATAGGAGCAGTATTATAGTAGTTATATTCTTGTACATAGGAGCAGTATTATAGTAGTTATATTCTTGTACATAGGAGCAGTATTATAGTAGTTATATTCTTGTACATAGGAGCAGTATATATAGTAGTTATATTCTTGTACATAGGAGTAGTATTATAGTAGTTATATTCTTGTACATAGGAGCAGTATTATAGTAGTTATATTCTTGTACATAGGAGGTAGTATTATAGTAGTTATATTCTTGTATATAGGAGCAGTATTATAGTAGTTATATTCTTGTACATAGGAGCAGTATTATAGTAATTATATTCTTGTACATAGGAGCAGTATTATAGTAGTTATATTCTTGTACATAGGAGGCAGTATTATAGTAGTTATATTCTGTACATAGAAGCAGTATTATAGTAGTTATATTCTTGTACATAGGAGCAGTATTATAGTAGTTATATTCTTTACATAGGAGCAGTATTATAGTAGTATATTCTGTACATAGGAGCAGTATTATAGTAGTTATATTCTTGTACATAGGAGCAGTATTTATAGTAGTTATATTCTTGTACATAGGTGCAGTATTATAGTAGTTATATTCTTGTACATAGGGTGCAGTATTATAGTAGTTATATTCTTGTACATAGGAGCAGTATTATAGTAGTTATATTCTTGTACATAGAGGTAGTATTATAGTAGTTATTCTTGTACATAGAGGCAGTATTATAGTAGTTATATTCTTGTATATAGGGCAGGCAGTTCTATGGGTTATATAGTTATATTCTTGTACATAGGAGCAGTATCTATAGTAGTTATATTCTTGTACATAGGAGCAGTATTATAGTAGTTATATTCTTGTACATAGGAGCAGTATATAAGTAGTTATATTCTTGTAACATAGGAGCAGTATTAAGTAGTTATATTCTTGTACATAGGAGCAGTATTATAGTAGTTATATTCTTGTACATAGGAGGCAGTATTACTAGTAGTTATATTCTTTGTACATAGGAGCAGTATTATAGTAGTTATATTCTTGTACAAGGAGCAGTATTATAGTATTATATTCTTGTACATAGGAGCAGTATATAGTAGTTATATTCTTGTACATAGAGCAGTATTATGTAGTTATATTCTTATACATAGGAGCAGTATTATAGTAGTTATATTCTTGTACATAGGAGCAGTATTATAGTAGTTATATTCTTGTACATAGGAGCAGTATTATAGTAGTTATATTCTTATACATAGGGCAGTATTATAGTAGTTATATTCTTGTACATAGGAGCAGTATTATAGTAGTTATATTCTTATACATAGGGCAGTATTATAGTAGTTATATTCTTGTACATAGGAGGCAGTATTATAGTAGTTATATTCTTGTACATAGGAGGCTATATTATAGTACAGTGATCCCTCAAGATACAATGGCCTCAGGATACAATACTTTCACCATACAATGATCTTTTCTGACCCATCGTAAGTTGGAACTAGACACAACATACAATGTCTCAGACTGAGATCCAACTAATCAAGGCTCCTTCTCTGGTAAAATATCTGTATTAGTTACTAGTTATCAGCTATTCCTGACTGTTATATGTAAGGACTTGCTTTATCTGTCTTAGTTATCTGCTTATTTTTCTTAAATCTCCATTCTCTCTTATCTTGGATGACATTTTGGGGCTTTGGAACCTTTTACTCAACATACAATGGTTGTCCCGGAACCAATTAATATTGTATCTTGAGGGACCATTGTAGTTATATTCTTGGACATAGGAGGCAGTATTAAACAAGTCTACTTGCTGATGGTTTCCATATTGGGACATCAGACTGAGGGTTCATGCACTGTTCTATTAGAGGGCAGCTGGTCCGTTCCACAAAATGCACACAGTTATCCATATTTTTTGTGGATCCGTGTTTTGCAGACCGCAAAATACATACAGTCGTGTACATGAGCCCTGAAGCTGTATGAGCAGCAATCATGGTGAGACAAGATGGGAGAGGAGTCTCTTACCTGAGTGCAGGAGGCTCCTCAGCGTTGATTACACCATGTGTCGCCCTCTAGAGGTCATTGTGCACACACTGCGTTATTGGTACAGGACGGGCAGCGCTGATCTATCGGGTCACCTGCGGCTGTGAGGGTAACTTTGTACCTCGGGGTCTCAGTGGTCTATGGGGTCCGTTCTCCAGATAAAAGGGTCACTTTTGGTTGACTTTCTCTTGTCACCCTCCTGCCACACCAGTTTCTGTAACCTAGGCAGTTTCTCTGTATTTCAGGTCACTTCCTTCTGTCACCCGGGTCGGCTGTAGCTATGTTTCGGGTCAGATCCCCCGTCTCCTGTGTCTGCTGTCGCTGTGTTTCGGGTCACTTCCAGCTGTCACCTGGGTCAGTTGTCCCTGTGTTTCGGGTCACTTCCCCCTGTCACCAGGGTCGGCTCTCGCTGTATTTCGGGTCACTCCAGCCCTGTTACCAGGGTCGGGTGTCGCTGTGTTTCGGGTCACTTCAGCCCTGTCACCAGGGTCGGCTCTCGATCTGTGTTTGCAGGCTGTTGCGCTGCTGCTCCTACCATTCCCAGATCCACGTGAGACCGCAGCGCTGAGTCACACCCACTATCGCCGATTGGCTGTCCTAAATCTCTCTCCCCGCCCCCTGGGCTGTGATTGGAGGGGCGAGGGGTGGGAACGCGAGGACCTGAGGAGACACGAGACAAGTGTGTGTGATACAGTGACATAATAACACATTGACAGCGTCCGCAGCACCATAGTCCACCCCAACTGTACGTGACATAACACCACACTACACTCCAACTGTACATGATATAACACCACAGTCCACCCCAACTGTACCTGATATAATACCGTAGTCACCCCAATTGTACCTGATATAACACCACACTACACTACAACTGTACATGATATAACACCACAGTCCACCCCAACTGTACATGATATAATACTGCAGTAACTCCTACTATACGTGATATAACACCACACTACACTCCAACTGTACCTGATATAACACCACAGTCCACCCCAACTGTCCGTGATATGACACCACAGTCCACCCCAACTGTACGTCACATAACACCACACTACACTCCAACTGTACATGATATAACACCACACTACACTCCAACTGTACCTGATATAACACCACAGTCCACCCCAACTGTCCGTGATATAACACCACAGTCCACCCCAACTGTACGTGACATAACACCACACTACACTCCAACTGTACATGATATAACACCACAGTCCACCCCAACTGTCCGTGATATAACACCACAGTCCACCCCAACTGTACCTGATATAACACCACAGTCCACCCCATCTGTATCTGATATAACACCACAGTCCACCCCGATTGTCTGTGATATAACACCACAGTCCACCCCAACTGTATCTGATATAACACCACAGTCCACCCCAACTGTATCTGATATAACACCACAGTCCACCCCAACTGTCTGTGATATAACACCACAGTCCACCCCAACTGTACCTGATATAACACCACAGTCCACACTAACTGTACATGATATAACACCACAGTCCACCCCAAATGTACCTGATATAACACCACAGTCCACCCCAACTGTACCTGATATAACACCACAGTCCACCCCAACTGTCCATGATATAAACTCACAGTCCACCCCAACTGTACCTGATATAACACCACAGTCCACCCCAACTGTACCTGATATAACACCACAGTCCACCCCAACTGTACCTGATATAATACCGTAGTCACCCCAATTGTACCTGATATAACACCACACTACACTACAACTGTACATGATATAACACCACAGTCCACCCCAACTGTACATGATATAATACTGCAGTAACTCCTACTATACGTGATATAATACCACACTACACTCCAACTGTACCTGATATAACACCACAGTCCACCCCAACTGTCCGTGATATAACACCACAGTCCACTCAAACTGTCCGTGATATAACACCACAGTCCACCCCAACTGTACATGATATAACACCACAGTCCACCCCAACTGTACCTGATATAACACCACAGTCCACCCCATCTGTATCTGATATAACACCACAGTACACCCCAACTGTACCTGATATAACACCACAGTCCATCCCAACTGTCCGTGATATAACACCACAGTCCACCCCAACTGTACCTGATATAACACCACAGTCCACCCCATCTGTATCTGATATAACACCACAGTCCACCCCAACTGTCTGTGATATAACACCACAGTCCACCCCAACTGTATCTGATATAACACCACAGCCCACCCCATCTGTATCTGATATAACACCACAGTCCACCCCAACTGTATCTGATATAACACCACAGTCCACCCCAACTGTATCTGATATAACACCACAGTCCACCCCAACTGTCCGTGATATAACACCACAGTCCACCTCAACTGTACCTGATATAACACCACAGTCCAGCCCATCTGTATCTGATATAACACCACACTCCACCCCAACTGTCCGTGATATAACACCACAGTCCACCCCAACTGTCTGTGATATAACACCACAATCCACCCCAACTGTACCTGATATAACACCACAGTCCACACTAACTGTACATGATATAACACCACAGTCCACCCCAACTGTACCTGATATAACACCACAGTCCACCCCAACTGTACCTGATATAACACCACAGTCCACCCCAACTGTACATGATATAACACCACAGTCCACCCAACTGTACCTGATATAACACCACAGTCCACCCCAATTGTCCATGATATAACACCACAGTCCACCCCAACTGTCCATGATATAAACTCACAGTCCACCCCAACTGTACCTGATATAACACCACAGTCCACCCCAACTGTACCTGATATAAACACCACAGTCCACCCCAACTGTACCTGATATAATACCGTAGTCACCCCAATTGTACCTGATATAACACCACACTACACTACAACTGTACATGATATAACACCACAGTCCACCCAACTGTCCGTGATATAACACCACAGTCCACCCCAACTGTACCTGATATAACACCACAGTCCACCCCATCTGTATCTGATATAACACCACAGTCCACCCCAACTGTCTGTGATATAACACCCACAGTCCACCCCAACTGTATCTGATATAACACCACAGTCCACCCCAACTGTATCTGATATAACACCACAGTCCACCCCAACTGTACCTGATATAACACCACAGTCCACACTAACTGTACATGATATAACACCACAGTCCACCCCAACTGTACCTGATATAACACCACAGTCCACCCCAACTGTAACTGATATAACACCACAGTCCACCCCAACTGTCCCATGATATAAACTCACAGTCCACCCCAACTGTACCTGATATAACACCACAGTCCACCCCAACTGTACCTGATATAACACCACAGTCCACCCCAACTGTACCTGATATAACACCACAGTCCACCCCAACTGTACCTAATATAATACCGTAGTCACCCCAATTGTACCTGATATAACACCACAGTCCACCCCAACTGTACATGATATAATGCTGCAGTAACTCCTACTGTACGTGATATAACACCACACTACACTCCAACTGTACCTGATATAACACCACAGTCCACCCCAACTGTCCGTGATATAACACCACAGTCCACCCCAACTGTCCGTGATATAACACCACAGTCCACCCCAACTGTCCGTGATATAACACCACAGTCCACCCCAACTGTACGTGACATAACACCACACTACACTCCAAACTGTACATGATATAACACCACAGTCCACCCCACACAGGTCCACCCCAACTGTACCTGATATAATACCGTAGTCACCCCAACTGTACCTGATATAACACCACACTACACTACAACTGTACCTGATATAACACCACAGTCCACCCCAACTGTCCGTGATATAACACCACAGTCCACCCCAACTGTACCTGATATAACACCACAGTCCACCCCATCTGTATCTGATATAACACCACAGTCCACCCCAACTGTCTGTGATATAACACCACAGTCCACCCCAACTGTATCTGATATAACACCACAGTCCACCCCAACTGTATCTGATATAACACCACAGTCCACCCCAACTGTCTGTGATATAACACCACAGTCCACCCCAACTGTACCTGATATAACACCACAGTCCACACTAACTGTACCTGATATAACACCACAGTCCACCCCATCTGTATCTGATATAACACCACAGTCCACCCCAACTGTCTGTTGATATAACACCACAGTCCACCCCAACTGTCCATGATATAAACTCACAGTCCACCCCAACTGTACCTGATATAAACACCACAGTCCACCCCAACTGTACCTGATATAACCACAGTCCACCCCAACTGTACCTGATATAATACCGTAGTCACCCCAATTGTACCTGATATAACACCACACTACACCTACAACTGTACATGATATAACACCACAGTCCACCCCAACTGTACATGATATAATGCTGCAGTAACTCCTACTGTACTGATTATAACACCCACACTACACTCCAACTGTACCTGATATAACACCACAGTCCACCCAACTGTCCGTGATATAACACCACAGTCCACCCAACTGTCCGTGATATAACACCACAGTCCACCCCAACTGTCCGTGATATAACACCACAGTCCACCCCAACTGTCCGTGATATAACACCACAGTCCACCCCAACTGTACATTGACTACTGTGATATAACACCACAGTCCACCCCCAACTGTACCTGATATAAACACCACAGTCACACCCCAACTGTATCTGATATAACACCACCAGTCCACCCCAACTGTATCTGATATAACACCACAGTCCACACCCAGTCACCCAACTGTCCTGATATAACACCACAGTCCACCCCCAACTGTATACACATCTGAATAACACCACAGTCCACCCCAACTGTCCGTGATATAACACCACAGTCCACCCAACTGTACCTGATATAAACACCACAGTCACCCCACCCAACTGTATCTGATATAACACCACAGTCCACACCCAACTGTACCTGTATATAACACCACAGTCCACCCCAACTGTACCTGATATAACACCACAGTCCACCCCAACTGTATCTGATATAACACCACAGTCCACCCCCAACTGTACCTGATATAACACCACAGTCCACCCCAACTGTACCTGATATAAACACCACAGTCCACGTCCCCAACTGTACACCCCATATAACACCACAGTCCACACAACTGTACATGATATAACACCAACAGTCCACACCCAACTGTCCACCCTGATATAACACCACAGTCCACCCAACTGTAAACCTGATATAACACCACAGTCCACCCAATGTACCTGATATAAACCACCCCACTGTCCAGTCCACCCCAACTGTAACCTGATATAAACACCACACAGTCCACCACCCAACTGTCCGTGATATTAACACCACAGTCCACCCCAACTGTACCTGATATAACACCACAGTCCACCCCAATCTGTATCTCTGATATAACACCACAGTCCACCCCAACTGTACCTGATATAACACCACAGTCCACCCCAAACTGTACCTGATATAACACCACAGTCCACCCCAACTGTACCTGATATAAACACCACAGTCCACCCCAACTGTACCTGATATAACACCAGTCCACCCCAACTGTACCTGATATAACACCACCACTCCACCAACTGTACATGATATAACACCACAGTCCACCCCAACTGTACTGATATAACCTGCAGTAACTCCACTGTACGTGATATAACACCACACTCCACCTCCAACTGTACCTGATATAACACCACAGTCCACCCCAACTGTCCGTGATAACACCACAGTCCACCCAACTGTCCGTGAATAACACCACACACACTCCAACTGTACATGATATAACACCACAGTCCACCCCAACTGTCCGTCCTGTAATAAACACACAGTCCACCCCCATAACTGTCCAACTGTCTGATATAACACCACAGTCCACCCCCAACTGTACCTGATATACAACCCACAGTCCACCCCAAACTGTCCGTGATATAACACCACAGTCCACCCCAACTGTACCTGATATAACACCACAGTCCACCCCAAACTGTCCTGATATAACACCACAGTCCACCCCAACCCCAACTGATAACACCACCAGTCCACCCCAACTGTGTACCCTGATATAACACCACATCCACACACCCCACTGTACCTGATATTACACCTGATATATCACACCCACACCACAGTCCCACTAACCACACAGTCCACCAATGTACCTATAACAATATACACCACAGTCCACCCAACACTGATATACACCACAGTCCCAACTGAATGATATAACACAGAGTCCACCACCCAACTGTACCTGATATAACCCAGTCACCCCAACTGTACCTGATATAACACCACAGTACCCCAACTGTACCTGATATAACCCACAGTCCACCCCAACTGTCCGTGATATAAACACCACAGTCCACCCCAACTGTACGTGATATAAACACCACAGTCCACCCCAACTGTACCTGATATAACACCCCACAGTCCACCCCAACTGCTACTGATATAACACCATAACCCCAACTGTACCATGATATAAAACACCACAGTCCACCCCAACTGTACCTGATATAACACCACAGTCCACCCCAACTGTCCGTGATATAACACCACAGTCCACCCCCAACTGTATGTACAAACTGATATAACACCACAGTCCACCCCAACTGTACCTGATATAACACCACAGTCCACAGTCCACCCCAACTGTTCCGTGATATAACACCACAGTCCACCCCAAACTGTCCAAGTCTGATATAAACACCACAGTCCACCCCAACTGTATCTGATATAACACCACAGTCCACCCCAACCTGTACCGTGAATATAACACCACAGTCCACCCCAACTGTACCGTGATATAACACCACAGTCCACCCCAACTGTACCTGATATAACCACAGTCCACACTGAAAACAGTCCACCCCAACTGTCCGTGATATAACACCACAGTCCACCCCAACTGTACCTGATATAACACCACAGTCCACCCCACCAACTGTCCTTGATATAACACCACAGTCCACCCCCAACTGTACCTGATATAACACCACAGTCCACCCCAACTGTACCTGATATAAACACCACAGTCCACCCCAACTGTACCTGATATATAACACCACAGTCCACCCCAAAATTGTCCATGATATAACACCACAGTCCACCCTGTCCAACTGTACCTGATATAACACCACAGTCCACCCCAATTGTCCATGATATAACACCACAGGCCACCCCAACTGTACCTGATATAACACCACAGTCCACTCCAATTGTCCATGATATAACACCACAGTCCACCCCAACTGTACCTGATATAACACCACAGTCCACCCCAACTGTACCTGATATAACACCACAGTCCACCCCAACTGTACCTGATATAACACCACAGTCCACCCCAACTGTCCGTGATATAACACCACAGACCACCCCAACTGTACCTGATATAACACCACAGTCCACCCCAACTGTCCGTGATATAACACCACAGTCCACCCCAACTGTCCGTGATATAACACTACTGTATCTGATATAACACCACAGTCCACCCCAACTGTCTGTGATATAACACCACAGTCCACCCCAACTGTACCTGATATAACACCACAGTCCACCCCAACTAGGTTTGCCACCTGTCCCAACAAAAATTACTGGCCAAGTTAAGCCACACCCCAAGGTGTGGCTCCAAGTATTAATAATTTCCCCATTAGTTGCCCCCAGAATTATTAATGCCTCCATTAGTACACCCCAGTAATAGTAATGTCCTCATTAGTGTCCCCAGTAATAGTAATGCCCTCATTAGTGTCCCCAGTAATAGTAATGTCCTCATTAGTTCCCCCCAAAATTAATAATGCCCCCCATTAGTGCCCTCCAGTAATAGTAATAGCCCTATTAGTGCCCCTTAGTAATAGTAATGCCCCCATTAGTGCCCTCCAGTAATAGTAATGGCCCTATTAGTACATCTCAGTAATAGTAATGCCCCCCATTAGTGCCCTCCAGTAATAGTAATGCTGCCATTAGAGCGACCAAGTAATACTACTGCCCCCATTAGTGCCCCCCAGTAATAGTAATGCCCCTATTAGTGCCCCCAGTAATAGTAATGTCCCTTCTCTGCTTGTGATGAGGTCTTGCAGGCCCTGTCCTCCCCGTCAGCAGTGAGTGTTCCCTGCGGAACACTCATTATTCTGCCCACAGGCTAATATCCAGAGTAACCACCGTGTGCAGCACAGACAGCAGCTAGATGGGGGGGACTCAGCAAGGTCCTGGTAGTTGTCAGAGGTGTCAGAAGTATGCTGACTGCATCCCACAGCTGCTGGAGGAGGGGGGTGGAGGAGGATCCATAGAGCGAACATCGCAGTGGTCCCACAGATGCTCAATTGGGTTTAAGTCTGGGGGATTAGGGGTCAGGGTGGTACTTAGAAGTCTTGGTCGTGCTCTTCCACCCAATGTCAGACATTTCCTGCCATGTGACACGTCGCATTGTCTTGCTAGAAGATCCTTTCGCCCTAAGGGAGACAATCAGCATGTAGGGGTGTACCTGATCGGCAAGGATGGATTTCTATCCATATTGGTGGACAATGCCTTCCCTACAGGGAAATTTCCTGGTGGGCCGATGCTCAGGGGGCCACCCAAGCCCTCCTCTCTGCTGGCTGGGTACATAATGAGCTCTCAGAGGTAAGTAACTCTGTGAGGATCAGGTACTCATGTACGCGGCCAGCGACCGCTCCCCAACTCACCCGTTGTGGCCACATCTCAGCCCCCTGCTCCATGTCATATCAGATACAACTGGAAGAGGACGGAAAACGGCGGCTACTGACGGCCACCTCAGAGGAGGAGCGTGTGGGGCAGTATATGGTGCTGCACGGCGGTATTTCTTTCTGCTGGGATGATATTCTGCACTATGATATTGCTACTACTTATGTCAATTTGGACCCACCTACAACATAGGGCCACTTTAAGTACACTTTAATGCCATGAAAACCTTCCCCAGACCATAACGCGGTCACCACCAGCTTGTGCTCTTCCAGCAATGGTTGCAGGCAGCTTGTTCTCTGATGTTTCTCTCCTGATACGCCAACGTCCCTCCGTTCAATGGAGCAGAGAAAGTGACTCATCGGAGAAGACAACTCTTTGTCAATCAGCGGAGTTCCGAGTCTGATACAGCCGGGAAAAACTGAAGCCTTTTCTCTTGATGCATCTTCATTAGCAGAGGAGCAGTGACCGTCTGTCTGTTCCAGGGCCAGATACACGGTATGGTTCTCTGAACTGTTGTGTTAGACACACCTATGGTAGCCCCATGGGTCATTTTGGTGGTCATCTGCTCCACTGTGGAAGGTTGGTCCTCCCTCATGCACCTTTATAGCCGACCTTCACCTCTCTCATCAATGGCACGTCGTCTCCACAGTTTCCACGTCTGTTTTTCACAATGGCGCCATTTGTCCACTTACCATACACTTTCACCACAGCAGCACGAGGACAGTTCACACTGTGCAGTATCAGAATTGCCACCACCTAGGGCCCAGAAGCCAATAACTGTCTCTTTTACCGGAGGGGTATGTGTGCAGTATCACCCACCTTATATACCCACCGAGCTGCCTCAGCACGTGACTTCCTTCATGAGCTGCCGACCTCGAAAGTAGGAAGTGATCAGAATAATGGGACTCGACTGTGTGTAACTGCACACCACACTACACTCCAACTGTATGTGATATGACCACATACAACAGTCCACTCCACCTGTATGTCATACTACATTAAGTGACATAACTGTACACTAAAGCCCACCCCAGCTGTGTAAAATGCCCACATATTGTACACTCCAAGTGTGTGATACTAATGTATGCCCCAACTGTATGTGATATAACATCTCACTATACTCCAGCTGTGCAATATAATACACCATAGTCCACTCCACCTGTATGTAATCAACTGGTTACGGCAGTCCGTTCCAGCTGTGGGGGGCAGAACACGGTGTCTCTGGGGGCGTGGTTAGCAGATGCAGCACCCCAGAGTAGGGCACCTGCAAAATTGTTTAATGTTCTGATGCATTTTACCCGTATAGTTTTGTATGGATAAGTTAACAATCACCATTCTGCCCTTGTAGGAGGCTAGGAGTTGGACCTAGGTCCGCCCCTAGTTTAGTGCAAGTCTAGTGTTAGCTACATGTGCTCACTCCTCAGAAGACTAGGCCCAGATAATCACTATCCCTGAAATATTTGCATCAAGAAAGCCATGTCTACTTAAAAGTTCTCCAGAAAGAACTAGAAGGTCCAGAATCTGTATGGCCGAGTACTGGAGACAGTAAGTAAGGTGTCTGAGGCTGATAGAAATGTTAGAGAGGGACATTGCTGATACAACCTTCACACTTGACACAATTTGGCCTACTGTATCTTAATCCTACTGTATCTTAAAGCCCAATGAATCCCTTTAAAGGGGTTTTACGAGACTTAAAGGGGTTGTCTCACTTCAGTAAGTCTCATTTATCATGTAGAGAAAGTTACTACAAGGCACTTACTAATGTATTGTGATTCTCCATATTGCTTTCTTTGATGGTTGGATTCATTTTTCCATCACATTATACACTGCTCGTTTCCATGGTTATGACCACCCTGCAATCCATCAGTGGTGGTCATATTTGTTCAATATAGGAAAAGGCGTCAGCCTCTCTGGTGGCAGGGACCATGGGAGTGCACATAGTCCAGCATTTTTTCCTATAGTGTGCAATAGAGATGAGCGAATCATGCAAAATTTTATTCGCCGAACATTCGCCAAGGTAATCCTAAGATTCGTATATTCAACGAATAGATTCGTTGAATTTGCGTACGAAATATACGTAATTATATGGCTTTTAGCGAACATTCGCGCACTAATAACGAACGTTCAGGTAAAAAAGGTATGCAACCTCTTTGAACACGTACGCATGAGCGTACAAATTGCGTACGAATCCTCATCGTACTATTGTCTAGCAATTACGTAATACGCACGCACGAGTTGAGAGGCCGCGGCGTGCACTCCTCAGAGGCAGAGCAAATTTTACAAATAGCATCCAGGCGATCATCAGCATTTAGCTCTGCAGAGCTGAAATAAATGATCCGGCTGATGGACCGGCAGGATTACGATGGCACACACCGCCACCCGAACCAGCATAAAAAGGAGGTGATCCAGCAGGTGATCCGAGGCTTGCGCCATCGTTCCGACACCGTGTGGACCCCGGGCCAGATCCAGTGTAAAGTCAGATCTGAAGTTCAAGTGCCCAGAGCGGCTTAATGAGATCCACGCAGAGATACGGCAGGGTGAGTATTGCAAATACTACTAGTAGATGCTCCGGCTACGGGTCCTTTGGCACTGCTGCCCTGTGCCACCTTCTCCTTTTTGTTAGAGCTCGAGGTCTGGCTGGACCCCTTTTGCTTATCCATTCCAGACATTTTTCACTTCACTCTGTGGCCCTGCAGTTGGTCTTTGTCTTTGTCCCTGCCTCTCTCCCTATCTCTCTCCCTGTCTCACTCTATCTCTCCCTGTCTCTCTCCCTGTCTCTCTCCCCCTGCCTGATTAATTACTAACCCTGAACTGGCCCTGCACTTGCCCTGCAGTATCCCTGATGTGTAATATGGATTCCCTGAACAATTACACCCCAATTTTCACAAAACAGGTCTCAGAACTTCACACACAGTGCTTCTGCTCATCTCAGCAGTCGCAGCAGAAGTGATGCGTCACTGGCTTACCGAGCCTGAGCCAATCAGAGCAAGCCCTGCCCACTAGGTCAGGTGACCGCTTTCTTCCTGCTTTCTAATGAATTGAATTCGTACGCAACAGAGTATAGAGTAACTTATACGTAGAATAGTGTATAATTTATAGGACAACTACGTAGCGAATGCGTACAAAGCCAAAGCGAATCACCTAATATTCGGATTCGCTTCGCAGCTGAAAATTTCCAAGATTCGATACGAATCAACGAATCGACGAATCGCTTCGCTCATCTCTAGTGTGCAAGCACGACCACCACTGATGGATTGCAGGGTGGTCTGTAACCATGGAAACGAGCAGTGTATAATGTGATGGAAAAAATAATCCAGCCAGCAAAGGAGGCAATATGGATAATAACAACATATTAGTAAGTGGCTTGTATTAACTTTCTCTACATGATAAATGCCATTCGCTGAATGACAACCTGTTTAAATACTGATGATCTGATTGGTCTGGGTCCAAAAAACCAGGATCCCCGACGATCAGCTGTTTGAGAAGGCAGCTCAGCTTTCCTAGGTCATGTGACATCACGTTCATAGGTGCTGGGCTGAGCACGATACCAAGCACAGCTGCTATACAATGTACGAAGCACAGAGAAGGCCACAGCACTCATAGGAGCCCTGGTGCCTTCTCAAACAGCTGATTGTCGGGGGTCCCGGGTGTTGAAGCCCCACTGATCACATACTGGAATAATGCATACAAATGAATTTTGTCTCTGTGTCTGGTACGGGTTTTTTTGCAGCCCGTATGTGAAACCATTCAATTTAATGGGGCCACAAAAAAACGGAAATTACTCCGTGCGCATACCATTTCCGCATGTCCGCATGTCCTATTATTGTCTGCATTACAGACAAGCATAGGACTGTTCTATTAGGGGCCAGCTGTTCCGTTCTGCAAAAAAAAAAAAAAACATAATACACACGGACATCATCCGTATTTTTTTGCGGATCCGTGATTTGCGAACTTCAAAATACATACGGTCGTGTGCATGCACCCTTATCTTGAGGATAGGTCATCAGTATTTAAATCTTGGAAAACCTTTTAAATCATATAGAGAACTAATAGATGCCACATCCGGTGCATTCTGCCTTTAAAAAAAAACAATAAAACACTGTTTAAAAAACACTTGATACTCACTTTTTACAAGCATTTAAAGGGATTGTCCAGTTGAAAAAATATTTTAATGAAAGGTCAGAGTACGGGAAATCCTACTCTGATACTTCCTGGTCTTACCGATTCCTAGCAATTCCTACTCTGATACTTCCTGGTCTTACCGATTCCTAGCAAATCCTACTTTGATACTTCCTGGTCTTACCGATCACCAGCGATTTCTACTGTGATACTTCCTGGTCTTACCGATTCCCGGTGATTCCAACCCTGATACTTCCTGGTCCTACAGATCCTACTCTGATACTTTCTGATCTTACTGATCCCCAGCGAATCTTACTCTGATACTTCCTGGTCCTACAGATCCTACTCTGATACTTTCTGATCTTACTGATCCCCAGCGAATCCTACTCTGATACTTCCTGGTCCTACAGATCCTACTCTGATACTTCCTGGTCCTACAGATCCTACTCTGATACTTTCTGATCTTACTGATCCCCAGCGAATCCTACTCTGATACTTCCTGGTCCTACAGATCCTACTCTGATACTTCCTGGTCCTACAGATCCTACTCTGATACTTTCTGATCTTACTGATCCCCAGCGAATCCTACTCTGATACTTCCTGGTCCTACAGATCCTACTCTGATACTTCCTGGTCCTACAGATCCTACTCTGATACTTTCTGATCTTACTGATCCCCAGCGAATCCTACTCTGATACTTCCTGGTCCTACAGATCCTACTCTGATACTTCCTGGTCATACAGATCCTACTTTGATACTTCCTGGTCTTACCGATCACCAGCGATTTCTACTGTGATACTTCCTGGTCTTACCGATCCCCGGTGATTCCTACTCTGATACTTCCTGGTCTTACCGATTCCTAGCAATTCCTACTCTGATACTTCCTGGTCTTACTGATTCCTAGCGATTCCTACTCTGATACTTCCTGGTCTTCCCGATCTTCAGCAAATCCTACTTTGATACTTCCTGGTCTTACCGATCCCCGGTGATTCCAACTCAGATACTTCCTGGTCCTACAGATCCTACTCTGATACTTTCTGATCTTACCGATCCCCAGTGAATCCTACTCTGATTCTTCCTGGTCTTACTGATCCCCAGCAAATCCTACTCTGATACTTCCTGGTCTTATCGATCCCCAGTGAATCCTACTCTGATACTATCTCGTCTTACCGAATCCTAGCGAATCCTACTCTGATACTTCCTGGTCCCACTCAACATGTGTGACTGCTCAGCCAATCATGATTGAGGCGGCTGCAACCATTGATTGGCTGTGTGTATGTGAGAAGGATGTCTTAAAGGGGTTGTCCCATCTGGGAGATAGGATATACCATACATGTCTGATAGGTGCGGGTCTCACCTCTCCGTTCATTGCTGTGGGTTTCCTGAAAATATCTGAATGAGCACCCTCAACTATTTTCAGAAGCCCCATAGCGGTAAATAGAGGGTAGGAAAACGTGCACAGCTTGATTTTTCACTTCAGGAGATATGAACGGCTCCCAGAGGTTATGGTATATACCCCTTTAACCCTAATTATATAATCCCCCTAAAAAAAAGAAAAAAAAACCACTTTAAAAAATCTGAAACTATATAAAAATCCACATAAAAAGCTCAGATTCCTACACACAGTTATGTAATACATAATTAACAGATAAAAAAAATCCTGGGTAATTACGATGAATGTAATAATAAATAGATAAGTCTCCGGCAGCGAGAATATTTACTGGTGACTCACAACTGGATCATGCGTCACACGGCTGATTGTGCAGCAGGGGCTAGGCAACGGCCAATCAGCGGCACCAGCAGTCAGCTGGAAAAACGCAGATGTGAGTGTGAGGCCATGCTGCAAACAAAGCCCTGCTATAATAGAGAAAGCGAAAAATCACAGAACAAAAGCAAAGAAAAAATAGACTGCAGAGTGAGAGGATAAAATAGATTAAAACAAGAGGATTATAATAATAAAATATATATATACTGAAAACTTACATAGAAAAAATAGGTAAAAATAGAAAACATGTTTAAAAATAAAAAAGAATTACAAAAATACATAAAAAATTAACAATAATAAAAAACATGGAAAATAGGTAATAATAATAATCATCATCATCATCATCATCATAAAAAACATTGAAAGCGTACATAGAAAAAATAGTTAAAAATAGAAAACATGATTAAAAATGAAAAAGAATTACAAAAAATACATAAAAAAATCAACAATAATAAAAAAAAAAACATGGAAAATAGGTAATAATAATCATCATCATCATAAAAAACATTGAAAACTTACATAGAAAAAATAGTTAAAAATAGAAAACATGATTAAAAATAAAACAGAATTACAAAAAATACATGGAAAATAGGTAATAACAAGAATAATAATAATAATAATAATAATAATAAACGTTGAAAACTTTCATAGAAAAAATAGGTAAAAATGTAACCAAATAAAAATGGTAAAGATATTTAAAAATAATAAAGAATTACAAAAAATACACAATAATCATAATAATAATAATAATAGTAGTAGTAAAACATTGAAAACTTATAAAGAAAAAAATAGGTAAATAACCAAATAAAAACTGAAGAATTACAAAAAATACATAAACATAAATACAATAATAATAATAATAATAATAAAACATTGAACACTTATAAAAAATAGGTAAAAATATAACCAAATAAAAACTCAAAATAGATTAAAAATGAGAAAGAATTACAAAAAAAATACATAAAAATAAAAACAATAATAATAAAACATTGAACACTTATATATAAAAAAAATAGGTGAAAATGTAACCAAATAAAAAGGGAAAAAAGATTAAAAATGAGAACATTTAAAAAAAATAGACAAAAATGAATAATAATAAAAAGTGAATATATCACTGAACGGAACATGGATTACTCAAAGTGGAGCGGTTGGGGTTGTTGGAGTCTCCGGGGTGATCAAACACTGAGTCACTGGAGATGAAAACAGACCATGACAGATGCTATGAAGATAGAAGGGATTCAGAAAACAGGTCTCTGCAGAACTTTACATTAGGTGTGGGCTGTCCTGATGATATGGACTATTTATTACTGCTGCCCACTGATGTGGGCTGATGTTGTATCAGTGAATGGCATTGTCTTGTACAGTTACACTGCCATTAAAGGGGTTTTCCCAGATTTCCTGCTGTGACCTTGATGTCGGCCATTCTGTAGGGGGCGCTGCATGCATGTTGTCACTGTACATAGAGGGACAACCGGATACATGGGGGATTCACAAAAACATCCGGGGGCTGGAGAGGAACCTGTAAAGATAACCATTACTCACCGCTCACTCTCCCCACCAGGCCTGCAGCAACAAGTCCCGTTACCCCTGCAGCCGGTCACTGGCTTCAGCGGTCACATGCCTTACATGAACGCATCACGAGTGGAGAGACAGGTTCAACAGGTAAGAATTTTTTTTATACTCTTAATATATATTTAAAAAAATGGAAAAAATTAAATAAAAAAATTTAAATGAATGTATTTTTTTGTAGTTGTTTATATATATATATATAATTTTTCATGATTTTTATATATTATTTATTATTCATATTATTTAAGATTATCATTGTCATTTCTGGGGACAGATCACTCTTCTCACAGACATATCTCTTTACCAATGTCTGTGTCTCCCCCCGACCTGCCCCCCATCATACAGATAACACAAGTGTTTCATATCATGCCGCTAAATTCTTCCTTGCGTGTGTCTTTTTAAAATTCCTTCTGTTTCCTGATTGGAGGAAACGGGAGGAGGAGGAGGAGAAATCTACAAGACAGCCTGCTGCAAAGCAGAAATAATTACCTATGACCACTTCTTTCCTTGTAGCTACATGTACAGAAACGGTGGTCACCCAGACAGGAAGTCAAGTAGTTGCTAAGCAACTTGAACAAACTCACGCTGCATAATACAAGGGGAGGGGACTATCAGAAGCAAATAAAGACAGTATTACATACCTTAGCAGAATCCTATTATATTATGTGTACAAGACGACTGTAGTGGAGTTACCCTTTAAAACTCCCAGCATCTCCGGGCCCGTCCCCCCAAATAATAAGTCACAACAACTTAGGTTTTTTGGTTAAACAACATTTATTTTAATATTTATGTTGTGGGGGTAGGAGGAGGGGAGGGGAAATTCAGAAGGGGATGTAACAAGGAGAGAGGGGGAGATTTAACCCTATTGCCCCTGCACACACTCGCCCCCTCCCTCCTAATGATACATTGCAGGCAAACAGGGCAACCAGGCACACGGGTTGGTGGGGTGGGGGTGGGGGTCTCAGCTTTGTGTGTGCCTCACTGCCCGGCTGGTTGCAGCTACATAATGGCTGTTCCCATGCAGGGTTTGGATGTAACGGGTGTAAGAAGGTGGGTCCTCGGGGTTATTACAGTCATGGAGTTGGGATTTGACACAGTTACCGTCACGGCATCTCTCGTTACGTGGTAGAGGGGCAGTGTAATTAATCATAAATAGGAAAAAATACCCCAGAATGGGTACTACCATGAGCGTCCCATGCCACCGCACAGTGCCACCTCCCTCCTAAGTGGCAAGGGGAGGGGGCCGGGAAGCTAACCTGCCTTCTGCTATTATCTCCTGACCCTGTCTCTCTCTCCACCTGCCGATCCTGCCCCCTGCAAGGCATATCGGCAGAACGGGCCAAGAGGGGAAGCATCGCCCCTATCCTTACACCAAATCCCTCCAGATTAGTGGAAGGAAGAAGGGGTCCCCCCTAAGTGCCCTACAAGCCATTGAGTGGAGCATTCTGGGAAACCCCAGGGCCAGGGGGGTCACGTGTCCATTATTTGAGCCCTATCTATAATGCCCCATACGTGAGAAATTGGCATACTGAGGTGGAAATCTGAGGATTTATTATATATTATATATATGTTTTATTCTTTACACACATACTGTACATACACACACACAATTCTCCTCCGATAAATCCTCAAATTAAAAAAAAAAGGAAAAAAAAAAAAAAAACAGCCAAAAACCTGACTCATTTCATAAGGGGTAAATACGAGACCAGTTCTGGGGTAATTGCCCCTCCCTCCCCCCTTGGGGCAGGGGGCAGTGTATAAACATCACGGACACACAGCGTCACGGGAAACAAGGTAACAGAAAAACCTGCACACGGACAAATTAAATATATATATATATGTGTGTGTATATATAAGTTAGGGGAGATCTCCAGTCATTGGGTATTTACATGGGAGAGAGAGCGAGAAGGGACAGCTTCTACACAATATGTCCCCACTTCCCTGTGTGAGGAGGGGGGAGAGGCAGGAAAAAGGGGGAATTATGTTGAGTTTTGTCTGGTCCCAGCTGGGGGGTATAGATGATAGATCCGGCGAAGGGAGGGGAGAAAAATTAGACAGAGAGACGGGAAGAGATACGCTGTCCTTAGGTGCTGAAGTAAACTGGAAGCAAAAAAACATAAAACATAGAGGAGGAGGATTGGAGGGAGGTGGTGACAACATGTTGGGGAGGACAGTAGGCAAGGATTAAGACGGGATTGAAAAGGAGGGCAGAAAGGAGAGGTGGGGTTAAAGAAGGAGGTGATAGGGGCAGATTGGTGGGAAGGGGGAGGAAAAGATGGGATGAAAAAGGGGATGCAGAAAGGTGGGACGGGTTAAAGGAGATGGGATGGAAAGAGGAGGAGGTGATAGGAGGCAGGTTGGTGGGAAAGGGGGAGGAAAAGATGGGATGAAAAATGGGAAATTGGGTGCAGAAAGGTGGGACAGGGGTTAAAGGAAATGGAATCGAAAGACAAAGAGGTGATAGGAGGCAGGTTGGTAGGGAAGGAGGAGGAAAAGATGGGATGAAAAAGGGGGTGCAAAAAGATTGGATAGAAAAAGGAGGAGGTGATAGGAGGCAGGTTGTTGGGAAAGGGGGAGGAAAAGATGGGATGAAAAAGAGGGTGCAGAAAGGTGGGACAGAGGTTAAAGGAGGTGGGATGGAAAGAGAAGGTGATAGGAGGCAGGTTGGTGGGGAAGGAGGAGGAAAAAATGGGGTACAGAAAGGTGTGACATAGGTTAAAGGAAATAGGATGAAAAGACAAAGAGGTGATAGGAGGCAGGTTGGTAGGGAAGGAGGAGGAAAAGATGGGATGAAAGAGGGGGTGTAAAAAGGTGTGACGGGTTAAAGGAGATGGGATAGAAAGAGGAGAAGGTGATAGGAGACAGGTTTGTAGGGAGGAAAAGGACAAGATGTGAAAAGGGGTGCAGAAAGGTGGGACAGGGGTCAAAGGCAATGGGATGTAAAAGGCGAAGGTGATAGGAGGTAGGTTGTTGGCAAAGAAGGAAGAAAAAATGGGATGGGAAAGGGGGTGCAGAAAGGTGGGACAGGGGTCAAAGGAGATGGGATGGAAAGAGGAGAAGGTGATAGGAGGCAGGTTGGTTGGGAAGGAGGAGGTGATAGGAGGCAGGATGGTAGGGAAGGAGGAGGAAAAGGACAGGATAGGAAATGGGGTGAAGAAAGGTGGCACAGGGGTTAAAGGAGATGAGATGGGAGCAGAAAGTGAGGGGAGGTAGGTTGGTGGGAAAGAAGGAGGAAAAAAGCAAGAGAAAAATAAGAGGTTAGTACAGTGAGCCATATATATATATACAGTACAGATCACAGAAGCAGGTATACACACGCTATATACACACCACACACAGGACACTCACCAATAATTATGATGAGGATGATAGCGCATATCACTCCCATAATGATCATCATCTGAGGAGAGAACAGCAAAGTGTCAGAGATTAGTAACCAGGCAAGCCAGACTGACTACCTCCATCAGGGGGTGAAAAAGTGAGGGTGATCCATCCTGGTAATCTTCTGTGGTACAATCAGCCTAGTTCTATAATAGAATTGACACCAACCACCAAATCAGCCAGGGTTACTAAAAGGTTTAACAGAAGCAAAATGGCACTGTAGACCTACAGCTGGCCATGGGACATTAGATTACAGTGTGCTGTAGCGTCTGATATATTCTTGTGGGTGATGCTTGGACAACTGATCGTAAGAACCAAAGTGGGACAACCAAATCTCAAAGACCCAAGATGGACAATCCAATTGTCATAGCTCCAAGGTGGCAAAGGCCCAAGGCAGAAGAGTCCAGTGCCAAAGGCGGAAGGTGGGTGATTCTAGCACCATGGTCTCCAGATCTGGTGAAGGTAGCTGGAGTGGGCAACAATTGTCTTATGTGCATGAGTAGCTTAGGGTGTTGAACCTAAATTCATCTTTCGATATGACCCCTCAGAGGACAATATCAACTGAACTACCAATTCCTTCAAACTGAAGAACATGCAAACCTCCTTAAAGAAGAACTTCCACAAAAAATTTTATTCCATGTCCTGCTAGAAAGGTACATGATATAATCTGTAGTGAATGTTATTTTCTCACCAGTGTCTGTATTTGTGAGTTATATCTCCCTGATGTTTCTCATCTGTGTCATGTGACCAGCAATCAGACTCACCAACTCACACAGCATCTTATGTGTGGACAGGAAGTCTATTTCTCTATGCATTCCTATGGGAGCCTCACTTTCAGTCTCATAGGAATGAATAGAGAAGTGACTGGCTTCCTGTCCTGGGTCAGTTGGAGGTCAGGGAGTTGGTCACATGACCCAGCTACAATTATAAGAGAGGGGATAGCTCACAGATACAGTCACTGATGAGAAGATTGCATTTATTACAGATTATATCATGTACCTTTCTAACAGGTCAGAGAATAAAAATGTTTGCGGGAGTTCTTCTTTAATGGAGCTTGGACAATATAGCGCCATAGATTATGAAGTAACAGCCATGGTGGAGATAACCATATGTTATGGAGAACCGGGTAGACCGCCTGCATACACACCTTGAGGTTCTTCCACCAGTACTTGCGCTTGAGTTTGGCCGCGCTGGTTTCAAACTGCGAGGCTCCGGCCTGCAGAGCGTCCGCGCGGTCATCCAACTCGGACAGCTTCTGATCTCGTTCCAAAACCTTGTCTACATTCACACGCATAATATCCACCACCTGTAGGGAAGGAGGACAGACATTGAGTGCACGTCATCCAGAAGACGGAGGTATGTTCATGTGGATCTCCTCAGGACTCACCTCATCGACCTGTGCCTGGGTTTGTTGGAGCCTCCTGTTGCTGGTGAGGTTGGGGGGTTGTTGGGGTGCTCCTCCTTCTCCGGGGGCAGCGGGGGGGCCAGCAGCTGGGGCAGACCTGAAAGAGAATGGGACATAGAGTTGGTTTGCAGAATAGAATACTTGTGTGTTTGGGGACATTAGTGGTGGCATGAAGGGTTTCAGTTTGGGCCAAAATAGCCACAAGAATGAGTTTAAGACATAAATAAAGCTCTTGGGAATATACGTAATCTGGATAATCTGACCACATTTACACACAGGGCTATATCTGACCTGAAATCCAGGAGATATAATTACTCTCAGCACATGGAGTAAACAGAGGTGCGTGTCAGGGGCACACGTAGGAGGAACGTGGTGACCTCAAGTGAGGCCAGCGGTGACCAGCAAACAGCGAGGATCATCCCGACACACCAGAGCCTTTCTACCCTTACTAATAATAATACATGAGACCAAAAAGGAAGGAACATCAAAGGCAAGAAAATAGTGGATTAAGAAGATGGTAACGAGGTAGATGAAGCAGGGTGAAGATGAAGATGAGATGGAAAAACAAGACCACAAAAAGGTCAAAAATCAGAAGGAAGAGCAAAAAAAGATGACAAGGATGACAACTGAGAAGATGTGAACAAAAAAAAAAAGATAAAAAGTTGACAAAGACAAGAAAGGATGAAAAAAAAAGCAGAGAAGAAAGTAGAAGATAAAGTAAGTGAGAGGATGATGAGGTAGAAGGAGCAGAGAAATATGACAGAGAAGAAGACGGAGGCAAGAAAGATGAGACGTTATATAAAAGGTCAATGAGGATGTAAAAGACAGCAAAGAGAGCGACGAAGACAAGAGGCAAGTGGACAAGATGACGGAGAAGTAGAAAGCTAAGAAGATGAGGAGCAAGGCGATGGAGAAGACAACGAAGACGATAGGAAAGTACCAGAGGACAACAAAGAAGAAGAACAGGATTAAGATGTTGAAGAAAAAAATGTAAAAAGTCACCAAAGGAAGGAAATTATCTATCTTTCTCATATCTATCTCTAATCGATGTCTTATCTATCTATCTATCTATCTATCTATCTATCTAATGTCTATCGATCTATCTATCTATCTAATATCTATCTATCTATCTATCTATCTCATATCTATCTATCTATCTATCTATCTATCTATCTATCTATCTATCTATCTATCTCATATCTATCTATCTATCTATCTCATATCTATCTATCTATCTCATATCTATCTATCTATCTATCTATCTATCTATCTATCTATCTATCTATCTCATATCTATCTATCTATCTCATATCTATCTATCTATCTATCTATCTATCTCATATCTATCTATCTATCTCATATCTATCTCTCTCTCATATCTATCTATCTATCTCATATCTATCTACCGTATCTCTCTCTCTCATATCTATCTATCTATCTATCTATCTATCTATCTATCTAATATCTATCTATCTCTCTATCTATCTATCCATCACTATCCCAGCAATTATTTAAATGTTCTCTTAAATAAGTCGTACAAAATGGCTGCTTTCTTTTAAATCAGCACCTCTCCTGTCTACAGGTTGTGTTTAGTATTGCAGTTCAGCCACATTTAGGTGAGGCGCTGTTTCTGCCCCCACTGAATACTTGATGCTATGGTTGCTCTTATGGTGTGAACACTGCTGAAGCTAAGCTATGATAATGTCGTCAGGCAGAGCAGCTTCTCCGGGCGTCTCCCTCTAAGGGGTTAATAATATCACTAAGGAGCCATGTGTGATCAGCAGACGCCTCACATCTCAGGTCCCTCCAGAGGTGTAAATCGGCTTCTCACCTCTCTGTGATCGGAGAACACCCACCCCTCCTGTCTAATGCCCCCTCTCTGCCTGTGTCCCCATGACAACACTTCCTGTAAGTCTTCTCATTGGGGCACATGAACCAGTCAGGATACAGCATTTATTTCTCACTATATAAATAAGAAAATGGAAGAAGGGACCAGCCCAGGAGCTAAATGGTGTTTAGCGCCCCCATGACAACCCTGATCTGTCACAAAGGAGCGGCCAGCCTATTATTCACTCCTTCCTGTTCTCAGAAGTGAAGTCACATAAAAATGACGTCAGTCTCTGTTCCTATAACAACACTTCCTGCTCCGGTGACTGGTGGTGTTATCATGGGGGCCTGTCAGATATGATAGAAGTATGAAAGACGGCTTCTGATTGGTTGCTATGAGGCCCAGAGATCTGGAAACAGGAAGTGTTGTCATGGGGACACCAGATAAATAATAGAAAGCAGATTTCCAGTGACCCCTTATATCTGCTGTAGATGATATTGGACTATACTGGCTGCACTGAATGCTGGAGAAACCTTGAGTCCCCATATATCGCCCGGGAGCTGATAAATGTCAGTGTGCGTCACGAAAGGGAGAAGTAAAAATATCCTTCATCATGTAGGGTCTGATTCATCTGACTGCAGAGCAAGACGCAGCGGAAGCCTCCTACATATGGGCATGACATGCCAACAGAGCCCCACCCATACTGTACTACCATAGCCAGGGGTGCACCACCAATGAGGCCAGGTGAGGCAACAGAAAGGCTAGGTGCACCCCTGATTATAGATGTCACCCAGCTTTCCCAGACCCCTGAATGGCCGGGATGTGCCCTGGTACACCCCCACAAGATCCCTGTGCAGGCTATAATGACAGCCATGGTAGTCGTCAATCACCCAGCTTTCCCAGAAACAGATATGAGGGGCAACTCTAGGTCTTCTATGCTCCCAACTTCAGGACCCTGCTTCCCCTCCACCTCGGCAGTGACTACATAGATTGACAGCACTGTCTGCCTAGTTCTGAGTTGCGGTGTGCAGCTCCCTCTAGTGGTGCAGTGAGGTTGGTGCGCCGCAGAGATCCAGAGGTCTCATTTTTGGCACTGTCAGGTAGCAGCTGAATCAGGAGGACGCGCTGGCAGGAAAGGGTTTCGGAAAATGTAATTTCTAATGAGTCAGGGGAAACCGAAAAGATTTGCTGCGTAACAAGGAATTTATAAAAAATTATACGGCAGCGGCAAGAGAGGCGCAGTTATAAATAACCTGCAGCGACTCTGGCCTAAGTCTGCCTTGTCTCCTCGCTGGGCCTGCGTCACACTGCGACTTTTATTTCACAATGCCAGGCGCAGGTGGTTCTTTGATTCGAATTGCACCAATTTTACACAATCAATACGCAGTATTCGTTACGTCGCAGGGTTGGGCTGTGACGCTGAAAAGTTACACATCTGTCATGACTCTCAAAATTTCTACTTTATAAAGATGCGCTAGACGGCTAATAAACTCTCCATTACTGCGCCAACAAGACATCTAAAATCTGATTAATAAGGCAAAGGTGACAGACCAGACCGAACTAGTCAAGTTTAGTTAGGTTTCACCATCCAATCTGCAGATTTAAGTAATGTCTGACAGTCTGGTTTCTAGGGATACACTGCTTAACAACTGTAGTCTTCTGTATGAGGTTGCCAGGCAGCACATCCCTAGCAACCAGTCTGTAACAGATTAGTCAGGTCTAGTACTGAAATAAGGCCTCAGAAGGGACAAAGAGTCTCAGCGGAACAAATGTGGACACACAGTGGCAGCTCTACACACTGAATGGGGTGACTAGAAGGGTATGTCCATCTTGGTTCAAACTGAGAACACTGGCACTCTACAGCGGCACCCTCCTTTATCTGTTTTTGCCTTAGTAATCAGATTTTTGGAACAATACATTTATGTAGAAAGGCCCTTCAAGCAAATCAGATAGCAACCTCCATAGCACAAGTAGGACATTGGCCAGAGGATTCGTTCTCATCCTCCTCCACCCCAACCAAGATCTCCCTAATAGACAGGAGCCTCTTAAAGGGATATTCCACATAAAATCATACAGCTGACAAGATAACGTCTCTGTGTCACACAATTACTGCAACACAGACTTTGCGCTTTAGGCCCCTTGCAGACGAGTGGGAGCCACGCGAGTCTCCCACAACGCAGCTGCAGGGCTGGACTCCCGGCACTGACAGTGATCGCATAGCATCATATTGATTTATGATGCTATGTAACCCTTACAGTACTGGAATGTAATGGATAACAGTGACTAAGCTGTTAGAAGGTGCACAATCGCGCAATTGTGAATGCAGCTATGGATGTGACTGGAGTATAAGACACTATAAGACAGAAAATCACTGCAAGATCAGTAAAAATCCTGACCACAGCAGTGACTCCCAGATACATGAGGACTGTAGCCATCTGCAGCGGTCAAATCTTAGCAATGCCCTCAAAGGATGGACCTTGGCCATTCCCTTTAAGCATTGATATTTAAGCAAGATATTATTGTTGTTGGTAATAGAGGCGGGGCTGTGACAACCTCATATCGTCACCATTATAAACCCAGAGACGGACCTACTGTAGTATACGGTGTGTGTATTGCAAGCATTTCACAACTTGGGGGTACTTTTGTTGGGAGGAGTTACCCTTTAAAAGGACGTACCACTTACACACAGTCAAGGCAGCCATTTTTAGAAAGCAGCTTCACGATATTACGTTTCCTCATGAACATCATATTCATTCTCCTACATGGCCCCGCCCATAAACATGGTCGCCTCCAGTGTTTATCCCTTTAAGTTACTGGATCCTAATAAAGTAATATTATACAAGTGATACCGGTGGGTCCCTTTGGTAGACATTGTCGCTCTAGACAGAATTAAAGGAGAACTACCTCTATATTAACACTGAAAAAAAAATGTACCCCATGACAACACTTCTTGTCCAGTGCTATTGCATCTCAGTGTTTTAATAGGCAAGCTGGTCTCGAAGTAATCAGTCCGACCTTACATTTTCTAAGCTATGTCCCTATGATAACACTGAATGACTGAACTATAGGGACCTGAAGTTTTGACATGGGGACCTATGTAGAGAAGTATTGGTAGCAGAGGATAGGACTGGTGCTGACAACCTATATGGCCACCCGTACTGCTCCCACAGGCTTTCCACCCAGCTTTCCCAGATTTCTGAATGGCAAGTCCACCTCATTATGACACGACTAGCTGGATGACAACCCCCATCGGATCAGAATAGACGATCAAGACTTTACTGGAGAATGATTTTTGGATGGGGTCGAAATGACTTGTCAGTCCTGTCATATGTACACTGCATGGACCTGAGCTACTGCTGATATAGTAATGGACAGGAAGGACTGTCATGGGGAACAGCAGGCCTGTGACATCCCTGTTATGGTTAGCACCAAAAAATGTCCCTGGCCTTCATTTAAAGGCATGGAAGACGCCCCTTTAATTATCATGACATGTTGGTATTATTTAGACTAGTAGAGCCCTAGGACAAAAGAAGTGCAGCAGCAGCTGTGTGACCTCTGTGTCCTACTTCATGCCTTTGCCTCCCCACACAGTACACACACACAGAGGTGGCGGCCATTTTGTGAGCTACGAGCATCTCCCTATTGATTTGCTGATAATGACGGCAGATGCAGAGACTGTGTCTTATTAATGACCTGACAGGGTCGGAGGTGGGGTATTGATTGGTTTTGTTTTCATTAATACTGGTCCAGCCCACACAAAATGGCCGCCCCCAGATCTATGAGGGTCTTCTTCACTCAGCTTCACAAAAACATGAAAAACTGTCTTTGTCGCCCATAGCTCAGCTTTCATTTCTTCCAGCGCCTTTGAAAAATGAAAGTTGAGCTGTGATTGGTTCCTATGCGTAACAACAGTTAGATGCATTTTGCATGAAAGGCAAAATGGCCGTCTATACCCCGGAGTAGTCACCCAGCTTTCCCAGTATCTTTCTGATATGTCTCCTGTACGTCTCCAGTAATGGGATAGCTTAATGTCTGACTACCCCTTTGGAGCTGTAGTGGTGACCATATCAGTCACCCATCTTTCCCACAAAAAAAGGCAATTTATGAATTGACAAATTCAGTTATCAGTTTGTGGGGAAATTGGATGACAACCAGTGTGGTGGCCGCTAAGGCTCTCACAGTCAGTTGTCACCCAGCTTTTCCAGCCTTCTGAATTGTAAATCTGCCTCTCTAAGCAGAGTTATACCCCCTGCTCCCTTCTGACTCCATTACTAGAAGACGTGGAGCTATAATGGTGGCGGCCAGTGGGGGAAGCTTGTTATGTAACTACGAAAATACTTTTTGGTGGAGAATCCCTTTAAATCCTGCAGCTCGTGGTGCTGCATACTCTGCAATGATCACAGATGTCATTTTTTGGCAAGAAAGTCAGACGCTTCTAATGTGATTAAATCTAACGTCAGGTTAGCGCAGTCACGTCTGCAGACTGACTGTGGCCTCCGCTCATTACCCGGGGGCCATGGGTTTCATCCCAAATTATCCCAAATATAATATATTTACACCCCCACCATGCAATGTGAAGTATACACCATATACAACATGTGTACTGCCCTATACACACATATACCAGGGAGTATATACCATATACAACATGTACTGCCCTATACACACATATACCAGGGAGTATACACCATATACAACATACAGTATGTACTGCCCTAAACACACATATACCAGGGAGTATATAACATATACAACATGTGACTTGCACCATACACATATACAGTAAAGTGTACAGCATATACAGTGTGTGCACTGCCACATACCCATATAACATGAAGTATACATAAAACAGATGCATACTGCCCCACACCTGCACAACATGGAGTATACTGCATATACAATATTTATACTGCCCCATACACAATGTGTATACAGCCTCATACACATACACCATTGAACACACAGCATATACAATGTGTATACTGCTCCATACACACATATAATGTGCATTATACAGAATATACAACATTGAATATAGAGCATATAAACATGTATACTGCCCAATACACATGCTTGAAATATAGGGGGTGCACAATGTGGTTATTACTACTAAAAGGTGGTACAATGGCGGATCGACTACTGAAAGGGAGTGCATAATGTAGGTATTACTACTAAAAGGGGGTGCGCAATGTAGGTATTACTACTAAAAGGGGGCACAACATGGGATTACCAACCAAAAGGGGGTGCAGAATGTTGTTATTACTACTGAAAGGGGGCACAAAGTGGGATTAACTACTAAAAGGGGTACATAATGTGGGCAAAACTACTAAAAGGGGGCACAGCGTGGGATTAACTACTAAAAGGGGTACACAATGTGGGCATTACTACTAAAAAGGGGTGCACAATGTAGGCACTACTAAAAGTGGGCACAAGGTGGGATTAACTACTAAAAGGGGGTGCACAATGTGGGCATTACTACTAAAAGGGGGCACAACGTGGGATTAACTACTAAAAGGTGGGGCACAATGTGGGCATTACTACTAAAAGGGGGCACAGAGTGGGATTAACTACTAAAAGGGGGTGCACAATGTGGGTATTACTACTAAAAGGGGGTGCACAATGTGGGCACTACTAAAAGTGGGCACAAGGTCGGATTAACTACTAAAAGGGGGTGCACAATGTGGGCATTACGACTAAAATGGGGCACCACGTGGGATTAACTACTAAAAGATGGTGCACAATGTGGGCATTACTACTAAAAGGGGGCACAGAGTGGGATGAACTACTGAAAGGGGGTGCACAATGTGAGTATTACTACTAAAAGGGAGCACAATGGGGGATTAACTACTGAAAGGGGGTGCACAATGTAGGCATTACTACTAAAAGGGGGTGCACAATGTAGGTGTTACTACTGAAAGGGAGCACAATGGGGGATTAACTACTGAAAGGGGGTGCACAATGTAGGCATTACTACTAAAAGGGGGTGCACAATGTAGGTGTTACTACTGAAAGGGGGTGCACAATGTAGGCATTACTACTAAAAAGGGGGTGCACAATGTAGGTATTACTACTAAAAGGGAGCACAATGGGGGATTAACTACTGAAAGGGGGTGCACAATTTGGGTATTACTAATGAAAGGGAGCACAACGTGGGATTAACTACCAAAAGGGGGTGCACAATGTGGGCATTACTACTAAAAGGAGGCACAAAGTGGGATTAACTACTGAAAGGGGGTGCACAGTGTGGGTACTACTACTGAAAAGGGTGCACAATGTGGGATTAACTACTGAAAGGGGTGCACAATGAGGGCATTACTACTAAAAGGGGGCACAATGGGGGATTAACTACTGAAAGGGGGTGCACAATGTGGGGATTACTACGAAAATGGTGTGCACAATGTGGGCATTACTAATAAAAAGGGGCACAAAGTGGGATTAACTACTAAAAGGGAGTGCACAATGTACGCATTACTATTAAAAGAGGGCACAACGTGGGATTAACTACTGAAAGGGGGTGCACAATGTAGGTATTACTACTAAAAGGGGGCACAATGTAGGTATTACTACTAAAAGGGGGGCACAATGGGGGATTCATACATGTATACTGGTCATACAAATTACATACTGCACATACATGTATATTGCTCATACATGCATACTGGTCATACAACATACATACTGCACATACATGTATACTGCTCATACATGCATACTGGTCATACAACATACATACTGCACATACATGTATACTGCTCATACATGCATACTGGTCATACAACATACATACTGCACATACATGTATACTGCTCATACATGCATACTGGTCATACAACATACATACTGCTCCTACATGTATACTGCTCATACATGCATACTGGTCATACAACATACATACTGCACATACATGTATACTGCTCATACATGCATACTGGTCATACAACATACATACTGCTCCTACATGTATACTGCTCATACATGCATACTGGTCATACAACATACATACTGCACATACATGTATACTGCTCATACATGCATACTGGTCATACAACATACATACTGCACATACATGTAAATTGCTCATACATGCATACTGGTCATACAACATACATACTGCACATACATGTATATTGCTCATACATGCATACTGGTCATACAACATACATACTGCACATACATGTATACTGCTCATACATGCATACTGGTCATACAACATACATACTGCTCCTACATGTATACTGCTCATACATGCATACTGGTCATATAACATACATACTGCACATACATGTATACTGCTCATACATGCATACTGGTCATACAACATACATACTGCACATACATGTATACTGCTCATACATGCATACTGGTCATACAACATACATACTGCTCCTACATGTATACTGCTCATACATGCATACTGGTCATACAACATACATACTGCACATACATGTATATTGCTCATACATGCATACTGGTCATACAACATACATACTGCTCCTACATGTATACTGCTCATACATGCATACTGCCGCACACAGCATATACAGATATCTGACATGTATGACAGATATGTGGGATTTCCTCGGTGAAATCCTCTAATTAGGGATGAATAGATCCTAATGGATATTGGGTTATGAAATCTTCTAGATTATTAAATGGTCCAGTAAGTACTACAACCCTCAGCATCCAGGTTTGTGTTTTTAAGATTTGTCAGCATTTTGTGGTTCTGTACAAGAAACAAGAACAAATGATGAATTACTGATTATGCTGGATTACAGGAATGCTACTGTATGGAAACCTGATGTACACAGGCACACAGCCATACAGTCATACAGTCACACAGTCATACAGGAATACAGCCATACAGTCATACACACACACAGTCATACAGGCACACAGTCTACAGTCATACAGGCACACAGTCACAGAGCTACACATTCATACACACACACAGTCATACAATCATACAGGCACACAGTCATACAGGCACGCAGTCATACAGGCACACAGTCATACAGGCACACAGTCATATAGGCACACAATCATACAGGCACACAGTCATACAGACACACAGTCATACAGGCACGCAGTCATACAGGCACACAGTCATACAGACACACAGTCATACAGTCACACAGTCATATAGGCACACAATCATACACGCACACAGTCATACAGGCACGCAGTCATACAGTCATACAGGCACACAGTAATACAGGCACGCAGTCATACAGGCACACAGTAATACAGACACACAGTCATACAGGCACACAGTCATACAGTCACACAGTCATATAGGCACACAATCATACAGGCACACAGTAATTCAGGCACACAGTCATATAGGCACGCAGTCATACAGGCACGCAGTCATACAGGAACACAGTAATACAGGCACACAGTCATACAGACACACAGTCATACAGTCACACGGTCATACAGGAATACAGTCATACAGGCATACAGTCATACAGTAACTCAGGAATACAGTCATATAGGCACACAATTATATAGGCCCACAGTCATACAGTCACACAATGGTACAGGCACACAGTCATAGAGGTACACAGTCACACAGTCATACAGGCACACAATCATTGAGGTACACAGTCACAGAATTATAGAGGTACACAGTCATACAAGAACACAGTCACACAGTCATACAGGCACACAGTCATACAGTCATAGAGGTACACAGCCATACAGTCATACAGGGACACAGTCATACGGTCACACAGTCATACAGAAGCATAGTCATACAAGCACACAGTCATACAGACACCCAATTATACGGTCACACAGTCATACAGACACACAGTCATACAGGCACACAGTCATACAGTCACACAGTCATACAGGCACACAGTCGTACAGGCACACAGTCATACAGGCACACAGTCATAGAGGTACACAGTCACACAGTCAGAGAGGAACACAGTCACACAGTCATAGAGGTACAAAGTCACACAGTCATACAAGCACACAGTCATAGGGCAAACAGTCATACAGGCACACAGTCATAGGGCACACAGTCATACAGTCACACAGGCACACAGTCATAGAGGTACACAGTCACGCAGTCATACAGGCACACAGTCATAGGGCAAACAGTCATACAGTCATACAGGCACACAGTCATAGGGCACACAGTCATACAGTCACACAGTCATACAGGTACACAGTCACACAGTCATAGGGCACACAGTCATACAGACACACAGTCATACAGGTACACAGTCATAGGGCAAACAGTCATACAGGTACACAGTCATACAGTCACACAGTCATACAGGAATACAGTCATACAGGCATACAGTTACACAGTCATACAGGCACACAGTCATAGGGCAAACAGTCATACAGGCACACAGTCATACAGTCACACAGTCATACAGGTACACAGTCACACAGTCATACAGGCACACAGTCATAGGGCACACAGTCATACAGACACACAGTCATACAGTCATACAGGTACACAGGCACACAGCCATATAGTCACACAGCCATACAGGCAGACAGTCATACAGGCACACAGTCATAGGGCAAACAGTCATACAGGTACACAGTCATAGGGCACACAGTCATACAGTCACACAGTCATACAGGTACACAGTCACACAGTCATACAGTCACACAGGCATACAGTAACACAGTCATACTGGCACATAGACAGTCACACAGGCACACAGTCATACAGGTACACAGTCATAGGGCAAACAGTCATACAGGCACACAGTCATACAGGCACACAGTCATACAGGTACACAGTTATAGGGCACACAGTCATACAGTCATACAGGCACACGGTCACACAGTCATACAGGCACACAGCCACACAGTCATACAGGCACACAGTCACACAATCATACAGGCACACAGTCACACAGTTATATAGGCACAAAGGCCTGCGTTGAGCTCTGGGTAGTCTGATAATCCCTGACTATACATGAATTATCTCCAGTGCTCATACCTTTGAGATAACACAAAACCTGACTGATCCACAGACAGATAGATGGTAGATAGATAATAGACAGATATATATATATACATGATAGACAGATATACAGAGAGACATCCTAACACACAAACAGAGTACAGAATTATAATTAATCTTGGCTGTCACAGGACATATCGCCTCCTGCTGTCGATGCTCAGCTATAAGCTAGGCCCCTTTAAGAACATGTCCTCTCTCTCTCACATGATGCTGCATACAGACAGAGGTGTGCGGCACGTCCCAATCATCATCATGAATAACCTGTCCACCTGTACCGTCTAATCACTGAGCAGTATGGTCTGCGGTCAGCTATGGTCCCTGTCCCTGAGGGTCCACGGTTGTCCTATCCTTGTAAAGCATGCACAGTAGATGGGTGACATTAGGCTCTGTTTGGGTGCACTGTATATAGATGGGTGACATTAGGCTCTATTTGGGTGCATTGTATATAGATGGGTGACATTAGGCCATAGTTGGGTGCACTGTATATAGATGGGTGACATTAGGCTCTAGTTGGGTGCACTGTATATAGATAGGTGACATTAGGCTCTAGTTGGGTGCACTGTATATAGATGGGATACATTTGGCTTTACTTGGGTGCACTGTATATAGATGGGTGACATTAGGCTCTAGCTGGGTGCACTGTATATAGATGGGTGGCATTGGGCTGTAGTTGGACACAGTTTATATAGATGGGTGACGTTAGGCCGTAGTTGGGTGCACTGTATGTAGATGGGTGACATTTGGCTCTAGTTTGGTGCAGTGTATATAAATGGGTGACATTAGGCTTTAGTTGGGTGCACTGTATGTAGATGGGTGAAATTTGGCTCTAGTTGGGTGTCATGTATATAGATGGGTGACATTAGGCTGTAGTTGGGTGCACTGTATATAGATGGGTGACATTAGGCTGTAGTTGGGTGCACTGTATATAGATGGGTGACATTAGGCCCGTAGTTGGGTGCAGTGTATATATAGATAGGTGACATTAGGCCGTAGTTGGGTGCACTGTATATAGATGGGTGACATTAGGCTCTAGTTGGGTGCACTGTATATAGATGGGTGACATTAGGCTCTAATTGGGTGCACTGTATATAGAGGTGACATTGGGCTGTAGTTGGGTGCACTGTATATAGATGGGTGACATTAGGCTGTAGTTGGGCACAGTATATAGAGATGGGAGACATTGTCCCGTAGTTGGGTGCACTGTATATAGAGGTGACATTGGGCTGTAGTTGGGTGCACTGTATATAGATGGGTGACATTAGGCCGTAGTTGGGCACAGTATATAGAGATGGGAGACATTGTCCCGTAGTTGGGTGCACTGTATATAGATGGGTGACATTAGGCCGTAGTTGGGTGTACAGTATATAGATGGGTGACACTGGGTGCTGTCGGATGCACTATACACAGATGGGAGAGATTGGGCTCTAGTTGGGTGCACTGTATATAGATGGGTGACATTAGGCCGTAGTTGGGTGCACTGTATATAGATGGGTGACATTAGGCTCTAGTTGGGTGCACTGTATATAGATGGGTGACATTAGGCCGTAGTTGGGTGCACTGTATATAGATGGGTGACATTAGGCTCTAGTTGGGTGCACTGTATATAGATGGGAGAGATTGGGCTCTAGTTTGGTGTACTGTATATAGATGGGTGACATTAGGCTCTAGTTGGGTGCACTGTATATAGATGGGTGACATTAGGCTCTAATTGGGTGCACTGTATATAGAGGTGACATTGGGCTGTAGTTGGGTGCACTGTATATAGATGGGTGACATTAGGCTGTAGTTGGGCACAGTATATAGAGATGGGAGACATTGTCCCGTAGTTGGGTGCACTGTATATAGAGGTGACATTGGGCTGTAGTTGGGTGCACTGTATATAGATGGGTGACATTAGGCCGTAGTTGGGCACAGTATATAGAGATGGGAGACATTGTCCCGTAGTTGGGTGCACTGTATATAGATGGGTGACATTAGGCCGTAGTTGGGTGTACAGTATATAGATGGGTGACACTGGGTGCTGTCGGATGCACTATACACAGATGGGAGAGATTGGGCTCTAGTTGGGTGCACTGTATATAGATGGGTGACATTAGGCCGTAGTTGGGTGCACTGTATATAGATGGGTGACATTAGGCTCTAGTTGGGTGCACTGTATATAGATGGGTGACATTAGGCCGTAGTTGGGTGCACTGTATATAGATGGGTGACATTAGGCTCTAGTTGGGTGCACTGTATATAGATGGGTGACATTAGGCTCTAGTTGGGTGCACTGTATATAGATGGGTGACATTAGGCTCTAATTGGGTGCACTGTATATAGAGGTGACATTAGGCTCTAGTTGGGTGCACTGTATATAGATGGGTGACATTAGGCTGTAGTTGGGCACAGTATATAGATGGGTGACATTAGGCCGTAGTTGGGCGCAGTATATATAGATGGGTTATACTGGGTGCTGTCGGATGCACTATATACAGATGGGTGACATTCTAATATTTGGGGGCACAGTGTATAGATGGGTGACATTAGGCCGTAGTTGGGTGCACTGTATATAGATGGGTTACACTGGGTGCTGTCGGATGCACTATATACAGATGGGTGACATTCTAATATTTGGGGGCACAGTGTATAGATGGGTGACATTTGGCATTAGACGGTGTTACACTAGCGCTCAGATGGTCGCAGTGTGTGACACTACAATCTGTCAGGGTGCAGTGTGTCACCCGTGTGTGCGCCTGACATCGGCCTCCAGTTTTGTGCAGTGGATGAGTGTGTGACACAAGCACCGGGACGGCTGCAGCATATGAGTGTGTAACACCAGCAGGATGCTCACATCGTGTGTGACAGGAGTGTCCGGCGTATTTGGCAACGCGTGTGATACATCGGCAGATTGCAGTGTGGGTTGGGGTGACACCGGCCTCTGGTCGGCCGCAGTGCTCACCGGTGTCACACCGGCAGGGGATGTGGTCGCCTGCTGGAGATTGCGGTGTGATGTGTGTGCTCCTGCAGAGTGTGTGACACAACAGCAGATTGCGGTGGGTGCAGGGCACGGATCTGGGATGGTCCCGTCTGTCCCTGGCTGGATGCAGGATACGACACTACATACCCTGTGGCAGAGGTATGGCTATATGGGGGTGTCGTGTGCAGATGTAGGGTGCAGGGGAGGGGGATGGGGAAGGACACTTACATCTTGCAGGGTGCTGTTCAGGCTCTGGTGCTGCTGCAGCTCCTTCTTCTCCAGCTTCTGACAAAAGATGGCTCTCAATGACGTCACTGACATCCGGGGCTTTGCAGAGGGGGAGGGGGCAGGGAGGGGATGAAGGAGGGGGATGGGAGGCGGGCTGGAGTGCTATATATTATTCATAGATACAATGTGTCACAGTGTGTGCCGTATACATCACCTATATCATTGCAGTCCGCCTGCTGCACCTCTATTCCTGACATTACCCCGGCAGTGCGTAATAATAGCTGCAGCCCTGGGGATCCGGGTGATGGCGGGGGCAGGGAGTCAGTAAGAAATCCTAAAGATGTCAGGAAATGGCTGATAGAAGCATATTACGCATCAGGTCACACTGGACTGCAGTCATATCGTTCATTCGGTTTAGATTGTCAGCTCTTGGGCACACTGCTTCTGGACATTCATAACCGCCACAATTATACAGTATAATATAATTCATCGTCATATCGTGACCTAGGGTGCACACCCGCCAGAGATGCCTGCCAAAGGGCATTATATGGCACTGTTATTAGATCACGTTATGGAGCTGTTATTTGAGCACTGTATGGCGGTATTGTGTGGCACTGTATGGCACTGTTATTAGATCACGTTATGTATGGAGCTGTTATTTGAGCACAGTATGGCGGTATTGTGTGGGATTATATGGCACTATTATTAGATCACATTATGTATGGAGCTGTTATTTGAGCACTGTATGGCGGTATTGTGTGGCACTGTATGGCACTGTTATTAAATCACATTATGAATGGACCTGTTATTTAAGCACTGTATGGCGGTATTGTGTGGCACTGTTATTAGATCACGTTATGTATGGAGCTGATATTTGAGCACCGTATGGCGGTATTGTGTGGCATTATATGGCACTGTTATTTGGGCACCACACTGTATGGTATGGCTTTTCCCACACTTATGGAGCACATCCAAAGGGCATCAACTAATGGAAGGCTGACCATGATGCCATTACAGCTCCCATCTGGTATTTTGGCGGTATCTCTGTTACACTTGCTGGTCAGGATTCGGGGAAGACTGGTTGGTGACCCGTATCGGCCATATTCATGATCACTCAACTTTCCCAGATGCAGAGAAATGGCTGACTCCGATTGGCACCTTGACGGCAGAGGGCGAGTCATTATATTACCCTGCGCCATATGTTAGGTAGGGAGGGATCCTAGACACAGGGGTGCACCTAGCCTTTCTGCTGCCTGAGGCGATCACCCCTAGACACACCTGTGGAGCAAGACACAAGAAGAACAGGCCCCGGTCCGGTCCGACGGAACACCTCATAATTATATATGTAAAAATCAATGATTCATTAAAACCGGAGCACGGGAGAAGAGGAACAGTTCCCATAGCAACCAATCAGATCCCAGCTCTCACTTATCAGAGGCCTCAGGAAATATAAAAAAAGTGATCTGGTTGGTTGCTATGGGCAACCTCTCCCCTGTATCTTACACCAGGTACTTAAAGGGGCTGTCCAGTGCTTCTCACATATTACCAACATCCTGTAAGCCCTGCTCCTGGGAAAACCCCCAAACATGCCCAAGACCCCACTTATCGATGGGGCTTAGATCCACCCATAATGGTACCCTGGGACAATCTCTGAAAATTAGGGACAGTCCCCGCAAATTTGGGGCTAAGTTGTTGTGAGTACCTCCGTTTCAGCTGGCATTGTGCAGTATATGGATGTCAGCAGCGAGGACACACCCTGCCATCAGTGATCTCCTGAAGCTCCTCACCTGCAGGTGCAGCCAGTACATTGCAGCAGCAGCCCCACCACATGAGATAGAACTGGAGACCCCAACTCCCGTCCAACCCTGCTGACTTTTAGCTCAACTAGTCGGTAATTGTCGCATAATCAGCGGGCGTCATTAGAGATATGTGTATATTGTGATCAGCCTCCACCTAGTCTCCTGAATGGTAGTCAGGATGTAGGTAGTCAGTATAATAGCGCCCCCTAGATTATTATTTCCCCGTCTGCTATTGTTAGTTGTCTTATCAATACATATTAGATTTTCTATGACTTTATAATAAATGACGCAATACTCTACAGCTTTATGATGTTTATTAAGCTGCAATCATAGAAGAAGAACCTTGCTGTGGACATTGGTGGAAGTGATCTCCAGGATGGTATGAGGTGAGGTAGACCTCCACGATGATTGGGGGTGAGGTAGACGTCCATGATGGTATGGGGTGAGGTCAGGGGCGTAGCTACAGGGGGTGCAGTGGTGGCAGTCGCTACCGGGCCCAGAAGCCTGAGGAGGCCGAAAGTGTATGCTGGGAGGACTCTGTCATAGATTTTGCACTGCGGCTCAGAATCTTCAAGTTACACCTCTGGAGGGAAAGGGTGAGGTCAAGAATTTGTCATGGCATGCCCCCTTTCAATTGCCACCTCTTGCTAGTCTCTAGCCCCTATGGTTCTCGAGATATCGGGCCCCAAAGTCGGGTCACCTCTGCGGGCTTTGCTGCACCCAAGTCCCTCTATGCTGAGTGGCAGGAGCCGGTCCTCTGGAGGGTGCGCAGCGCCCACCTCGACTGCGCAGGCTGCCATACCCCCTTGTGGCCACTTAGAGGCACCCTGCCTACCCTGCGTGGGGGTAGGCAGCCCCCCCGCCGGCCACTGAGTGGCATGATGAGCCGCTCGGTTCTCTTGAGGAGGCATGCCACCTGAGCCTGGCGGCGGGTGAGGGGGACACCCTCTTCAGACCCCTGGTTCTCCGGAACCGTGAGGCCCAGAAACAAGCAACCTATCCCAGATGGCCACAGAGATATTCGCCACTAACGGAGATAGGAAAACCCCATTATCGGACTTTTTCGACCCAAAATCCAAAATGAATTTTGGTCAATTTTTGCCTCAGAAAGGCTATGTGTTTTCCTGCCCCTTGCCACAAAGCACTGAGGGAAGGGGCCTAAACTGGATTCTTGCCCCAAGCCCATGAGCCTTTAGCTACGTCCCTGGGTGAGGTGGACGTCCACGATGATATGGAGTGAGGTATAAGGTGGTCTTACTGTATGGTCAGTGTATATACTGTATATTCAGGATTCCCTGAGGCTCAGAGATGTTATTGATGACCGGTGCCATCCATGGGTAACAATCCTCAAGCTATTTGCCATCAACAGGTAGCAGTACGCCTGTGAGAACTTAAGTCTTGTGGCCATCCACAGGACGTGAACCTCCGCTTTTCCTCATTGACGACAGATAGTAAAGAGGAGAGAAACAAAGCAGTATCACTGAAAGTAACCAAGGAGAAGAGAAGCCAATGACATAATGAATCCTGTCACATGGATGGAACAGTGATCAATCAGGAACAGATGAGACATGTGTGATGGTTAGTTGAGGCAGTCTTTTTCGCCTATTAGGTATCTCTAAAGTTGCCTAGCTTGGTTCTGATGTTCTGGCTCCTGGTCTTCTAGATTCTGGTGCTTCAGGTTGTTGACCTTCATAGACCAGAATCCTCTCCCCATGAATTTTATCGACAAACGTTGCGTTCTTGATTCTTAGGAGGCATTGCATGGACCAGGACACATTACTGAATGCCATGTTATACTTGAGCTTTGGCCACTCTTTAACATCCTGAAGAATGGGAATCATGGATGGTCCAGGATGTTCCTCATTTGGCACGGCTGATGCTCTCTTGGACTCTTGTACCCCAATCTCTTGGGTATAAATCGGCACCTTACAAGTTGCTTGATCTTCTAGAACATTATTGTTGTCCTCAGATTCGCCTGTATTTGTCAGTGCTGATTCAGGTTCTGGTTCTTCATCAGAATTAGAGGGTTCTCCCTCCTCCTACCTCTCACTCAGGACAAGCACTATAGCCAAGGACTCTATGGTGACATTAGGATGGCACAAGACATGAAGCAAATGAGCTGACCATGGAATATGATCTCACATTCAGAGCGGGTCTTTTCTGGGAACCACAGGTGGTGGGTCGTCCTGTAATAAAAAGACAAATAATAAAGTCTTGACTCTTTTATGCTAATAAGGGGCAGAGAAGTAGTAAATATATACATAGCGCAACCAATTAGATAGCTCCTGCCATTTTACAGTGAGGGATACAACCTAAAGCAAGCTTCTGAATGGTTGTCATCGGTTGTAGTGCTTTTTGTAGTTTTGCTGTGCTCTCTTTATATATGAGGACATTCCACCGTTTCTCCTTTTCTTGGGTTTTCTGAGGAATATTTGCCATTTACCCCAATGATCTTTGCTTTTATCCAATGGTAGATCCTCTGTAATACTGTCAGCACCTCACGGGGGGAGGTAGGTTCACTCAGAACATTCTGCTCTTTAAAATGTGCATAATTAAATTATACCAGAACTGAACCAGAAGATGAGGACACAATTACAAGCTTTCGAGGCTACTTGGGCCACTTCCTCAGGCGTCTTTTAAGATGGTATCTGAAGACTGATATATTTACTGTATACACCAAAGTACATAGGAATAATGAGGAAGATGAGACAAGTGATGTAAAGCAGATCAATGTAAGTGGAGAAGGAAACAAACTGTTGTGGCAGTAAATTGTTGGAGCATTTATAGATAAGGATTATAGATAAGAAGTGTGAAAGTTTTATTGTCCTCTAATAGATGTTCAGTCCATGAATGTGAAGAACCCAGGAGGTCTGAGGGGCACATGTAGAAGGACACATTCATTCCAAATCTGAGTATGTCAAAGCTTGTCATGAACTTGTATTCCTGGATTCTCCAGACCTTCTGAGATTTGAAATTCCATTTTAATATCAATAATTTCATGTCTCTGATGTTGTGGTCATGGCTCTGATGTTGTGGTCAAGTGTTTAGATACAGACAAATCTTTCCTTTCGTCTTTTATTGTGGAGTGATGAGAGTTCATTCTTGTTCTAAGCTTTTGATCAGTTTCACTGACATAGAGACCTCCAGTAGGACATTTGGTACTTACAATCAAATAGACCACATTTGACGTGTTGAAGGAACCTGAGATCTTGTAGTTCTGATGGGTACTGGGGACCTGCACATTGTCAGTGGCACTTATCACCCCTTCTGTCTTACACTTCCTAAAATACCCCCTATCCCCTGCACCAGACAAGGAACTACTTATCTCTCCTTCCATCTTAACCACCCATTTGGCCTCCTCCCCGGATCTGTTCCTAAAGCTTTCCTCTCCAAACACACACAACCACCTCATGCCCTCTCCCACCTGACAACACTCTTTGTGCTTCTCAATGTCTCCAAATCCGAATCCTTGGTCTGCTCAACAAATCCCCACTATCATATCTCCCTCCCACGATCAATCTCCATTCTCCTTATACAGATTTTTGCAACTCTTCTAACAATGGTCCTCCACTTCCACCCACAAAGAAGTCCCACACCGGATCTAATCTTTACCCGCCTCAGTTCCCTATCTAAGCTCTCCTCCTATCCAACCACATTCTGCTTACATTTTCTTCACTGGTCTCTTCAACTACCCCCCAACTGGCACACCCTCACAGGAACCTTAGGGTTCATTTACACAAACAGACTATCTGACCAATTTCTGTCCAATCAGACCAATAGTTGGTGTGTGAACGGCCATATGACCAATGATTGGTCAGAAAATCTGTTAAATGTTAAACATCTTTCAGTCGCCCCCTCATAAAGAGCAAAACCCAAAAAAATTAACAGGCAACCCTGGCACCCCAGTCTGACCAGAGAGCTGAGACAAGCTTTCAGAGTTCATTCACACAACATTATTCATATGTCCACATCTGTTCCACAATTTTGCGGAATTGATGCGGACCCGTTCATTTCATAAAGACAGAGCATGTCCTATTTTTGTTCACAACTGCAGACAAGAATAAGCATTTCTATCATAGGGCTGGCCGTGTGTGGTCTGCAAAATGCGGAATGCACACGACCGGCATCCGTGTTTTGTGGAACTGCAATTTGCACACAACGAAACACATACGGTCGCCTGAATGAACCCTAAGGAGCACTGTATCACATACAAACAATCCCTCCTCAATTTATAATCCACACCTTCTGCTGCAAAACAGGCCAACTTCTCATCTTCCCTGTCTCACAACCCTAAACAGCTCAGTTCCCCAGTTCTGCCTCCTTCACCTCTCTCATTTTAGCTGTGGAATCTGCCACATACTTCAAACAAAAGATTGTCAACATCGGAGAAAGCTTCAGCCTACAGTCCCCACAGCCTCTCAACACAACTTTTCAGTCCTCTTCTCCAAAACCTGCTTTTCCACCATTACAGAGGAACAACTTTCCACTCTACTCTCGAGATCCCTTCCCACCTCATCCACAACCTCACTACAGTGTTTATCCTTGTCCTAATCTCATCTCTTCAACTTATCAATAACAACTGGTATCTTCCCCTCCTGTTTTAAACATGCCACCATCACACCCACCCTCAAAAGGCATTCCCTCGGTCCTTCTTCTTGGTCTTGCTATGTCCCATATCACTATTCCCATATGCCCCCAAGCTACTTGAACATGTCCACCTTAAACTGTCCTCCCACCTCTCTTCCTGCTCCCTCTTTCACCAGCCACAATCCGGCTTCCGACCCCACCACTCGACTGAACCTAACCTTACCAAAGTCATCAACGACCTGCTAACTGCCAAAGCCAAACAACATTACTTCTCCTTCACCCGTCCACTACCTTTGACACACCGCCAACCAGTGCCTTCTGTTACAAACTCTCTCATCTCTTGGCTCCATGGACTTGGCCCTCTCCAAGATCACCTCCTACCTCACAGACTGGACATTTAGTGTCTCCCACTCGCACTCCACCTCCTCGTCTCTTTCTCAGTTGGGCTCTGTCCTAGGACCCCTGTTCTTCTCAATCTACACTTTTAGCCTCTGACAGCTCATTGAGTCCCATGGCTTTCAGTATCACTTCTATGCTGATGACACTCAAATGTACCTCTCTGGCCCTGATGTCACCTCCTTAGTATCCAGATTGCTGCAATGCCTATCTGCTGTATCCTCCTTCTTCTCCTCTCGCTTTCTAGAACTTAAGGCTACTTTCACACTAGCGTTTTTAAATTCCGGTATTGAGTTCCGTCATAGGGGCTCAATACCGGAATAAAACGCTTCAGTTTTGTCCCCATTCATTGTCAATGGGGACAAAACTGAACTGAAGACAATGGAATGCTCCTGAAAGCATTCCGTTCCGTCTTCAGACCGGAGAACAAACCGCAGCATGCTGCGGTTTTCTCTCCGGTCCAGGCATCCGCACCAAGCCGGATCCGGAATGACCCCCAATGAAAGTCAATGGGGACGGATCCGTTTGGTGTGACACACCAGTAATCCGGATCTGTCCTCCATTGACTTGCAATGGGGGGGTCATTCCGGATCCGGCTACACAGAAATACATACATACATACATACACATACATACTCACATACTCCAGGCAGGGACGCCGGCAGCATGTCTTCACGTGCCTCCTGCGCGCAGCTATGACGTTTCCCCACTGCGCCCAGCAGAGGGCGCTGTGGGGAATCGTCATCACTGCGCGCAGGAGGCGCGTGAAGACGTGCTGCCGGCGTCCCGGGCTGGAGTATGTGAGTATGTATGTGTATGTATGTATGTGTTTGTGTGTGTATGTCTGTATGTATTTCTGTCAACATGTGTGGGGCCTGAGCGCTGCTCCGGCTCCACACATGTATCAGCGTTAGCACGGATCCGTTGGCACCCTTTAGGTGCCGGATCCGTGCTAACGCTAGTGTGAAAGAGGCCTAACATAGATAAAACAGAGTTTATCATCTTTCCCCTATCTCACTCAGCCCCCCAACAGACCTATCACAGTCAATGGCTTCACACTTCCCCTGGTCAACCAAGTCTGCTGCCTCGCGGTAACCTTTGATTCTGCTCTGTCCTTCAAACTGCACATCCAAGGCCTTTCCATCACCTGCCGCATCCAACTCAAAAATATCTCTCAGATCTGCACATTTCTCTACCAGGCGTGTGCAAAAATGCTTGTACATGCCCTCATCATCTCCCGCCTAGACTACTGTAACATCTTCCTCTGTGGCTTCCCACTCGCACCCTCTGCAATCGACTAATCCATCTCTCCCTGATTACTCTCCCGTCTCTTCTCTCTGCCAATCCCTTCACTGGCTCCCCATTGCTCAGAAAATCCAGTACAAAGCACTAAGTACTGTATGATATACAAGGTTGTCCACAAGCTGTCCTGTCCCCACACCTGTGACCTGATCTCCTGGTACTTTCCCATGCGCAATCTCCGATCCTCACTAGACCTCCTCCTCGTCTCACAATAGCTTCTGTACTCCGAAGCTTTCTACTGCAACATATCAGACGCTCACCTACCATGGTAACCTTCAAGAGAAACCTGAAAACCCACCTCTTCAGACAAGCCTACAACCAGTGACCCTGCTGGCACTTTACTGCCATATGACCACTTACCTACTGTATCCTTCTCCTATCCCTATGACGGCAGGGTCCTCCCTCCTTCTGTACACGTTTATCACTTGTCTTGCTCAATCTTATGGTACTTGTTTTTTATGTACATATACCCTTTTCCATATGTAGAGCACCACAGGATGAATGGCTCTTTAATAATGAATAATAATAATCCCAAACTTTAGTACCTTACTCCAGTTCATATAGCACACATGGATTCCACTTACAGCCCCTGCTGTTGGCGTGCTTGTGGAGAAAGAGGAACACTGGCAGATATGTGGTGGCATTGTCCCATTATATATCCTTTTTGGAGGGAAGTCTTCCATCTTATATGAACGATTGCCGGGTTTTCTCCTTCCCCTTCCCTGTCATTGGCTATCCTCTCTATTGGGATGGGGGACCTCCCACATAGTCATCGTTGGGTGGTGGCAGGGATCCTGACAGCGGCATGAAAGTTCATTGCCACCTCATGGAAAATGCCTATCACCCCAAATATCTCGGAATTACTATCCTTGGTCAATCGATATATGCAACATGAATGTATATATGCAGGTTCATATCAGGAATGCTCTAGGTCACTCAAGAGGTGGGAGCTGTGGTGCACGTCTTCTTATGTGTCCACTATACCATCGACGGCTTTGTAGTGACCCGGTCCTTCCTTTTTTCTAACAGGCCTGGGGGAGGGGGAATTTGGTGAGTGGCTTTTGTTAAGACACGACTAATGTTTTAGCCTTTAGACTTCTAAGCTAGAGGGCGTATAGTTAATATTGCACTTCATTTACGGAGCACTAAGTTCTGTTCTTTGTTAATAATTACTAATTGTTTACTACATATGAATATGATGCACTAGCTTTAACCCCTTCAACCCCGGGCCTCCGTGCTCCTGCCCAGGCCATTTTTTTGGTAATCTGACATGTGTCACTTTAGGTGGTAATAACTTTGGAACACTTTTACTTATCCAGGCCATTCTGAGATTGTTTTCTCGTCACATATTGTGCTTCACGACAGTAGTAAATTTGTGGCAAAATATTTAATTTTTATTTATAAAAAAATACCAAATTTAGCAAAAATTTGGAAAAATTTGCAAATTTCAATTTCTCTACTTTCAAAATACATAGTAATACCTCCAAAAATAGTTATTATTTTACATTCCCCATATGTCTACTTTATGTTGGCATCATTTTATAAATGTTATTTGACTTTTTTCGGACGTTAGAAGGCTGAGAAAAAGCCATTTTTCAAATTTTCAACAAAATTTCCAAAACCATTTTTTTAAGCACCAATTCAGATATAAAATGATTTTGAAGGGCTTAAGTAATGGAAACCACCCATAAATGACCCCATTTTAGCAACTACACCCCTCAAATTATTCAAAACTGACATTACAAACTTTGTTAACCCTTGAGGTGTTCCACAAGAATTAAAGGAAAATGGAGGCGAAATGTCAAAATTTAATTTTTATGCAGATTTTTCTGCATGTTAATCGATTTTTTCTTGCAACACAGCAAGGGTTAACAGCAAACTAAACCTCAATATACATTACTCTGATTCTGCAGTTTACAGAAATACCCCATATGTGGTGGTAAACGTCTCTATGGGTTTGTGGCAGTGGTCAGAAGGAAAGGAGCGCCATATGGATTTTGGAGGCCTATTTTGCTAGAATGGTTTTTAGGCACCATTTTGTAATTGAGAGACCCTGACGTACCCCTACAGTGGAAACCCTCAAAGAGTGACCCCATTTTGGAAACTACACCCTTCAACCAATATATTAAGGGGGGTACTGGCCACTTTGACCCCATAAGCGTTTTATGGAATTTGGACACTTGGGTGTGAAAATTAAAAGTTTAATTTCTTCCAATAAAATGTTGCTTTAGCCCCAAATTTTTCATTTTCACAAAGGGTAACAGGAGAAAAGCACCAGACATTTTGTTATCCATTTTCTCCTGAATACGGCAACACCCCATATGTGGTGGTAAATTGCTGTGGGGGCACATGGCAGGACTCAGAACAGAAGGAGCGCCATATGGATTTTGCAGAACAGATTTTGATGGATTTGTTTGCGGGAGCCATTGATTTTTATTTTTTTGAGTTATTGTCTTATGTGGGGTCTTATTTTTTGTGGGATGAGGTGATGTTTTCATTGGTACCATTTTGGGGTACATAAGACTTTTTGATAGCTTGGTATTACACTTTTTGTGAGTCAAAAAAATGAAAAAAATAGCTGTTTTGGCATAGTTTTTTTTAATTTTTTTACAGCATTCACCTGAGGGGGCAAATCATGTGATATTTTTATAGAGCAGGTTGTTACGGACGCGGCGATACCCAATATGTTTAACATTTTTATTTTTGTTAAGTTTTACACAGTAAATGATTTTTTTAACAGAATTAAATCTTGTTTTTGTGTTGCCATTTTGTAACTGTCCTATTTTTTAAAATTTTTCTGCCGATTGTCTTAGGTAGGGTCTAATTTTTTGCGGGACGAGATGACGGTTTGATTGGTACCATTTTTGGTTAAATACGCCTTTTTGATCGCCTGCTATTACACTTTTTGTAAGGGAAGGTGGCACTGTTTTTTTTTTACTGCGTTCACCTGGCGGGGTGGATCATGTGATATTGTTATAGAGCCGGACGATACGGACGCAGCGATACCTAACATGTCTATTTTTCTTTTTTTTGCCTTTTTAAAAACTTTTTTTTGGTGGAAAATGGCGTTGTTTTTTTTTTACTTGAAACTTTTATTATTTTTATTTTTTTAAAACTTTATTTTTTAACTTTTTTTTTACTTTTGGGGTCTGATCCCCTTTACAATGCATTACAATACTTCTGTATTGTAATGCATTGGCTGGATGTGTATTAGGCCTCTTTCACACGACACACCGTGTGCTGTCCGCATCCGTTGCTCCGTTCCGTGGCCCGCAAAAAAAAATAGAGCATGTCCTATTCTTGTCCGTTTTGCGGACAAGGATAGGCAATGTTACAATGGATCCGCAAAAAATACGGATGCCATACGGACGCCATCCGTTTTTTTTGCGGATCCGCAATTTGCGGACCGCAAAACAGAACGTTCGTGTGAAAGAGGCCTAACACACAGTAATTCAGGAGGCTGGATCGCACAGGCTTCCGTAGATGGTATCCGGCTGCCATCCAAGCCATCGGGTCCCCGTCACAGCAGAGTGGGGACCCGATGGCATCCCTGCATATGCCGCACACCTCATGTGCCGCGGTCAGCGCTGAGTGGGCACAGCCGGACCCCAGCTGCTGATCGAGTGGACGCTGCTACTCCTGCACCCGCCCAATCAGAGCGCCGTAGTATTAAGGTGCTGGGCGGCAAGACCTTCCCGCAGCGCCGTACATAAACGGCGCTGGTCAGGAAGGGGTTAAAGAACTCCTGCAAAAAATTTTATTCCATGACCTGCTAGAATGTACGTGATGTAATCTGTAGTGAATGTCATTTTCTTACCAGTGTCTGTATTTGTGAGTTATATCTCCCTGATGTTTCTCATCTGTGTCATGTGACCAGGAATCAGACTCGCCAACTCACACAGCACCTTATGTGTGGACAGGAAGTCTATTTCTCTATGCATCCTATGGGAGCCTCACTTTCAGTCTCATAGGAATGAATAGAGCAGTGACTGGCTTCCTGTCCTGGGTCAGTTGGAGGTCAGGGAGTTGGTCACATGACCCAGCTACAATAAGAAGAGAGGGGATAGCTCACAGATACAGTCTCTGATGAGAAGATGACATTCACTACAGATTACATCATGCACCTTTCTAACAGGTCAGAGAATAAACATTTTTGCGGGAGTTCTTCTTTAAGGATGTCAGATCATCTTTTCTTCTTCTATTTGAATTGCGTTGATGACATCGTAAACGATTGCTCATATGTGTTTATATGTACAAAATCTAATAAAACTTGAAAGTTAAAAAAAATAAATAAATCCAAAACTTTCATATCAAAGCAAAAGGACATTTTGGGATGAGAAAAAAGGCGACTCGCCCCCTTCATACTTGCGTCTCTCCTCTCTGAAGACAACTTTATCATTAGTTGATGAGAGTGTCTGATAAACCCAGGTATTTCAGCTCCTGAGTCGGGGCTAGCTGTGACTCCTTGTAGATGATCAGACCCATCAGAAGCGGTTTGGAGGATGCCTTTACCTGCCAATCACTGAGGTAAGGGATGTCAGTCACACCTCGCATCTTTAGGGACCCTGTTAGAATCACTGTGAGCTTAGTAAGAGATGAAATGCTGACAGTCACTGCCATACATTACCAGAATGTTGTCTGGCCGAGAACTGGCAAATATGCAGAGTGTTGGCTGGACAGACGCTCAGAATCTGGCAAATTCTCAGCATATTGGGTTTTTGTCCAGCTGATTCCTGGCCTTCTATGCCGGAATGATCTAATGGCAGTGTGAAGCAGGCCTTACAGATTTAGGGTCCAATCACACGTCAGTATTTTTCTTTTCCAGATTTTTGTTCAGTTTTTTTTGCGGATCCGTGTTTCCGCAAAATCCTTCCGTTTTTACCAATTGCACATCCGCGTCCGTTCCTCCGCAAAAAAAACGGAAGGAGGAATATATCTTGGTGGGTATTTCTTTCTATTTCCTGGAAATGGATCCATTCAGCATATCATCTGCATTTTTTGCGGACCCATTGACTACAGTGGGACCATGGACCGCATAATGCGGACAAAAGTAGGACCAGCTCTATCTTGCGGACCAGCTCTATCTATTTGCGGATTCGCAGAACGGAACAATGGATGCGGATAGCACACAGTGTGCTGTCTGCATTTTTTGCGGAGCCATTGAAATGAATGGGTCTGCATTCCGTTTCGCAGGAAAACCGCGGATTAAAACATACGGATGTGTGAATGGACCCTAAGACTGTCTGAGTTTGTGTGTACTGGGTGTATGTGGCTGGGTAATATCCATGAGATGTATTGTGATCCAAGTGTCTGACGGAGCTCTGGACCATGCAGAACATTTTCCAGTCTGACCCTCTTCTCCTTGGTGTCAGAGAACTGAAGAGTTCTGGACAGGCCTGAAGATCTTCTTGCCTCCGAAAGGATCTAATAACCAGCTCTTTTTAGTGTCCGAGAACTTGACTCCTGACACCATTGCTCAGAGACTAAAATGTTCTGTACTTGGGGACCAAGTACAAAAACAATCAACCCATCTGAAACAGCGGGTTACAGATATGGTTCTTGGATGGTACTGTACATCGACAGGCCACTGTCTGAACTTAACAGCTCTTCTGTCAACAACACAGTTTTTTTTTTCTTTAGTTCTGTAGGATTTCTCCTCTAGACACCACTTTTACAAATCCTGACAGATTCACAGTGTCCTTGTCCTAGAAATAGATGTCTGGGCCGTTTTAGAGGCCTCCGAAAGTAAAGTATACTCTCCCCCCCCCCCCCCCCCTTTAAAGAAGAACTCCTGACAAAAAATGAAGATTACTCTTACCGGTAATTGGATTTTCCTGAGACCCACGACAGCACCACGAGAGAGAGGATCCGCCTCCAAAGACAGGAAACCTGTAGCATAAAAAGCGGAGACTCCTCCTTCGCCTTCAGTATGTATCCAAGGATTTGAGGAACTCCGCCATGAATGATTAGTCCATGAAGCTTTAATATACGCTTTGTCTTTTATTTCTTTTTTTTTTTTTTTTTTTAAATGCAACACCCCTGTGATCAACAGCCCATATCCCAAGAAGAAAGGGGGGGAAAAAATACGGGTGCTGTCGTGGGTCTCAGGAAAATCCAATTACCGGTAAGAGTAATCTTCATTTTTCCCCTCGTCCCACGACAGCACCACGAGAGAGAATAACAAGGAACACCTAGGGTGGGATAACAGCAGAAAGAACCGAAGAACCAAAAGATAAATCAGACGTTGTGTTCAACTGAAGACGGTAGTGCCTGAAAAAGGTAGAAGGAGACACCCATACCGCCGCTTTACAAATGTCCTCCAGAGAGACCGCAGCTCTTTCCGCCCAGGTGGTAGACACTGCTCTAGTAGAGTGCGCTTTGAGTCCCTCAGGAGGAATCTGTCCCACAGAAACATAGGCCAGAGCAATGGCCGACGTGATCCATCTCGACACAGTTTTCTTAGAAGCCTGTTGTCCCTTATTCTTTCCCTGAAAAAGAATAAACATCGAGGAGGATTTCCTCCATTCTTTAGTAACTGACAAATATTGCATTATACACCTTTTAACGTCCAGACAATGTAAGGATCTCTCCTCATCCGAGGCTGGATTATCAAAAAAAGTGGGGAGAATAATCTCTTGGGACCTATGAAACCTAGAGGCTACCTTAGGAAGAAACGCTGGATCAGGCTTTATAATGACTCTGTCATCTAAAAAGGTAGTATAAGGGGGATTGATTGATATGGCCTGGAGTTCACTCACTCTACGGGCAGAAGTTAGGGCAACTAACAGACTTAACTTAAAGGATAAGTGTTTAATTGAAATTCCCTCAAGAGGTTCGAATGGTGACTTGGTAAGGGCACCCAGGACCAAATTTAAATCCCACGGGGAAACTCTAGACGGAAGAATTACAGAACTCCTATTAACTGACTTTATAAAACGCATAACCCAAGGGTTGGAAGCAATATTGTCACTAAAAAGGGATGACAAAGCTGAAATCTGGACCTTTAGGGTACTAGGTGACAAACCTAGTTGCCACCCCTTCTGAAGAAACTCTAAGACCTTGACCATCGGAACCTGACATGGAAAAACCGTTAAATCTAACCCTGCAAAAGACATAAACTTTCTCCATGTCCTAGCATATATAGATATTGTAGACCTCTTCTTACTTTTAAGAAGAGTATCAATCAACTCCGGGGAAAACCCTCTTTTAGATAGTAAGAGCCGTTCAAATTCCAGGCTGTCAAGTGTAGTCTGTCTAACTGAGGATGAATAATCGGCCCCTGGAAAAGGAGATCCCGAGGTGTCGGGAGAACCCAAGGGTCTGACACCGACATCCTCCTTAGCCACGTGAACCAGGGTCTTCTGGGCCAGAAGGGGGCTATGAGGATAACCCTGGCTTGATCCTCCCTTATTTTTTTTAAAACCCTGGGTATAAGTGGAAGTGGAGGAAACGCATAGGCTATCTTGAAGGACCATTTGTGGAGAAAGGCATCCAGACCAAGAGGGGACCCCACTGGGGACAGAGAGAAAAAGCTTGCTACTTTCTTGTTTTGGGCTGTAGCAAACAGGTCCACCGACGGGAGACCCCAACTGTTGACAATCTGTCTGAAGACACTCTGACTGAGACACCACTCCCCTTGGGAAATTACATGTCGACTTAAAAAATCCGCTTGAATGTTTTCCTTCCCCCTTATATGGACTGCCGAGATCGAACTGCACCTGCTTTCCGCTATTTCTAAAATCTCGGCCAGTGTAGACATCAGACTTCTGCTTCTGGTACCCCCTTGCTTGTTGATATAAGAGACTACTGTACTGTTGTCCGACATTACTCGCAGATTCCTTCCTAACAGTTCGGGTAGAACATTTATCATGGCTAATTTTACTGCTAGAAGTTCCTTCATGTTGGAGGATGCCAATCTCTGACTGTCTGACCACCTCCCTTGATAAACCCTGTCCTGCATATGAGCCCCCCAACCCCAGGGACTCGCATCCGTGGTGAGACACAGTAGATCCTGGAGTCTCCATGGAACTCCCTGGACAAGATTGTGGCGAAGCAACCACCATCTCAACCTGGCTAGAGTCTGGACTGGAATTGTAATTTTCCTGTCCAGAGTCTGCTTTTCTCCATTCCAAGTTTCTAAAATGTCCCACTGAAGATCCCTTGTGTGAAATTGGGCCCACATAACTGCCGGGATACAAGAAGTGAGGCTTCCCAGAATCGACATACCTCTTCTCAATGACACAGTTGGGTTTATCAGGAGGCTTGAGATCTTTTCCTCCAGGGATAATATTTTTTCGTTTGTTAGGAAGGACTTCTGCTGTGTAGAGTCCAACACTAGTCCCAGAAATTGCTGCATCTGAACCGGAGCCAGTCTTGACTTTACTCTGTTCACTATCCATCCCAGCTTCTCCAGAATGTTTAGAACACTTAACACTGCCCTGTTGCCAGACCCTTCGGACTCTGTCACCACCAGGAAGTCGTCGAGATATGGGATAAAGATGATGTCTTCCTCTCTTATGTGTGCCGCCATTTCGGCTACTATTTTCGTAAAAAGTCTGGGGGCCATGGAGAGACCAAATGGAAGAGCTTGAAATTGAAGGTGCCTGAGTACTCCATGAATTTCTACTGCTACTCTCAAGAATTTCTGGTGATCTCTGTGAACCGGCACGTGAAAATAAGCGTCCTTCAAGTCTATAACTGCCATAAAACAGCCTGGGAACAACATGTTCACGATAGATCTTATGGTCTCCATTTTGAACCTTTTTAGCACTAAGTAGCGATTTAGCTCTTTTAAATTTATTATTGATCTCCAAGAACCGTCTGGTTTTTCTACCAGAAAGAGAGGAGAGTAAAATCCCTCTTTTTCCTGTTCCCTTGGAACAGGAATTAACGCCCCCTTCTCTATCAGAGAGAGGACCTCCGACTGCAGGACTCCTGGACGCTGTTTGGAAGTTGTTGTTATAAGGAATCTTGACGGAGGAGAGGTCTTGAATTCCAATTTTAGTCCGAACTCTATGGTCTCCAGAATCCAGGCACTTCTGGAGATCAATTTCCATGCGGGGAGAAATTCCTTTAGCCTTCCCCCCACACGGGGCCTGGCGTCATTGCTGGTCTGTTTTCTTTTTATCTGCTGAGCCTTGATTAAAGAAGAATCCTCTACCTCCCCTTTTCTGGGTTCTATACCTAAAGTCCCTATCCTTCCTATCCTTTTCCTTATTATCTCTAAAGGGACGAAAGGAGCGATTAAAACCTCCCCTAGATGGAAGAAAGGACTGAGACGGGAATTTTCTCTTCTTGTCAGAAGCTTTCTCCAATAATTCATCCAAGGTAGAACCAAAAAGGAACTCCCCCTCACAAGGCATCGCACAGAGCCTTTTCTTGGATAATAAGTCTCCATTCCACCCCTTGAGCCATAAAGCCCTACGAGCGGAGTTAGCGAGAGCTGACGAGCGAGCTGCTAATTTAATAGCGTCAGCCGAAGCATCCGCTAAAAAATCTGCAGCTTTCCTAACCGTAGCAAAACTTTCTAGTATTTCTTCTCTAGGGCATCTGTTTCTTATTTGGTTGTCAATTTCAGAAAGCCAAACAATAAGAGAACGTGCTGTGCAGGTGGCAGCAATAGACGGTCTAAAAGAGGAAGAAGATGCCTCCCATGCCCCCTTAAGGAAACCATCAGCCTTCCTGTCTAAAGGGTCTTTTAAGGACCCCATGTCCTCAAAGGGTAAAGCCGACTTCCTGGAAACTTTAGAAATCGCTACATCAATTTTGGGCACCTTATCCCATGGGGTAGAGATCTCTTCCGAAAAAGGGTATTTTCTCTTTAGATTCCTAGATATATACACTCTCCTGTTAGGCTTTTTCCATTCCCCCTTAATAAGGGCTGACACATTTTTGTGAATTGGAAAGGACCTATGCTTTCTAGACTCCAGACCGCCAAACATAAGATCCTGAACCGATTTAGGTTCTTTTAAATCCTCAATACCCATGGTGGATTTAATAGCCTTGAGAAGGCGATCCACATCTTCCACTGGAAAAAAGGGTTTACCAATAGTGTCCTGATCCTCATCCGAGGTACAGGAAGAGACATCAGATAAGGCCGTCTCGATAGACATGGATTGATCCTCTTCTTCAGAATCGGATAAACCCATCTGACCTTGTTTTGATTTACGCTGCCTGGGAATAGCCTTTGCTTTCTGAGACAGGGAGGAGTCCACTTCAGATCTAACAAGGGTTTGAAGATTCTTATAAAAAGAAGGGGATTCCTCCGCCACAGTTTTATCAATACACATGCGACATAATTTCTTTCCATAGTCAGTAGACAGTGAACAGCGACATAAAGCACATTCCTTATTTTTCTTTTTAGTCTGGGCTTTTTTAGGCTTTTCCTAAAAAAAAAAAAAAAAAAAAAAAAAAAAAACATATGCCCAAAATAAGTAAAAAAAGGAAGAAAAAATACTGTGGCCAAAGCCTCTCACCCATCCAAAAAGGTACCAAGGCTGGAGCGGACACTGGTTCCTCAGATATGTCCTTCTCTTCCATGATCAGGGAGCTTTTTCAAGGGGCCAGAAGTCAGCTAGAGAAGATCCTGACCTGCCACCACTCCTCCGACGCTGGAACGGGCTTTAAGGCGCGCGCAGAGCGCTTGATTTCCGGGTATCGCATGAAACCACGCCTCCCGTGACGTAAAGCGTCATCCGACGCGTCCTGGAACGCATTCATGCGTTCCACGCATTGCCGGCACTCCTTGTGCTGCAGCCGCTGGAGGCCGGAGCCCCACCCCCGGAGCCGGCGGGAAAGTCCATCGCACACATCCGGGGACACTTACTCGTGCAGAAGCACGGAAGTGGCACGCCCCCAACGCTCTGAGCCAAAGCAGCTGCCGCGTCTCTGCCGATCCTCCGCGCACACTGTGCCGCGCTAGAATAACCGGATCAGCAGGTAAGGAGGCAGCTCACGGGGGAGAGAACCAGAACTACAGGTCTCCTCCTTCAAAGACAGGAAACCATACTGAAGGCGAAGGAGGAGTCTCCGCTTTTTATGCTACAGGTTTCCTGTCTTTGGAGGCGGATCCTCTCTCTCGTGGTGCTGTCGTGGGACGAGGGGAAAATTTTATTCCATGTCCTGCTAGAAATGTACATGATATAATCTGTAGTGAATGTCAATTTCTTACCAGTGTCTGAATTTTTGACTTATATCATCCTGAAGTTTCTTATCTGTGTCATGTGACCAACAATTAGACCCAGCAACTCACACATAGACTTATGTGTGGACAGGAAGTCTAATTCTCTATGTATTCCTATGAGACTGAAAGTGAGGCTCCCATAGGAATGAATAGAGCAGTTACTGGCTTTCTGTCCTGGGTCAGTTGGAGGTCAGGGAGTTGGTCACATGACCCAGCTACAATAAGAAGAGAGGTTTTTACTCACACAAACAGTCACTGATAAGAAAATGACAATCACTACAGATTATATCATGCACATTTCTAACAGGTCAGAGAATAAAAATTTTTGCGTGAATTCTTCTTTAAGTCTGTTTCTCTGTACCCAAATCCCTTCTGATGTGATGGCTCCTCTGAGGGACACAGCCACTCTCCCACCATGGCTGAATCTGCTTTTGGGAGAACCTCCTACACGTCGGAGAATTTCCATCTAATCTCTCATCAGTCCAATCCAGTACTGGGCGACTGGTAAATAGTCACTCCTTGGTTTTTTTGGAGGTAGAACAGTCTCTCACATCTAAGCGTCTTCTGCACATCCCCCCCCCCCCCCCCCGTTTCTACAGTATCTAACAAACATTAATAGATTCTGCAGACTGTCTTTACGCCTGATATCCCATTGTAACTGCAAGACAAGTTTACTTCACAAAGGACAGTACTGCTGAATGGAAGCATGGATTTCCCATCCAGACCTGAACTTCTCACATTAGGCAAGGCTGGACCAGAAGAAATGCTGCAGAGGAAAAAAAAAAAAAAAAAAAAAAAAAAAAAAAGACAAAACATTCCCTGCTTTCATTTTCACGGGACTAAAATCTACGTGAGGAGTAGGCCGTGCTGGCATTTCCTGCAGGATCTGGATTTCCTAGACTTCTTCCTGAGATCCAGACACTGAGATTTTGATAAATCTCATACCCTTTTTTTTTTTTTCTTAGGAGCACAAATTGACCTGTTGTGCAGATTTTGTAATATAGACTAAAATTTGCTTACCGAAATTCTCATTTCCTGGAGTCCAAAGGCAGCACAACTGAGATACAATTGGTGTGCTGCCCGAGGATGACCAGGAAAGACAAAAAATAGCTTACTGAAGTTGTACAGAAATATAGAGCAAAGCATGATGGGACTGGTTAGCAAATCCAACAGGAAGTGCTGCATGTAAACATCAGCTGTGCATAACAGATGTGGCCACAACCTCATGTTGCCACCATTTCTGGCCATGGGACCTCAGGTTGGGAGTACAACCCATGTGCTGAATGAATGGCACATGATCCTGCAAGTGGTGGCATCTCTCATTCATCTAATATCAGATCTTCCACATCCCACCGACCCAGGAGATGTATTCCCTAGAGCTTGTGCTTTACTCACCAAGAAATTCCTTCTACAACTGAAAGTTACAAGTTCTAAAGTCAGTATTGTCTCCATCTACACCCCCTCCCCCCAACATACAAAAATTAGCTTAGAAGTTCCCAATTAAGCTTCTGCCCTTAATGCCCTAAGGATTACAGCATTCTCCACTGCCCCTGGATGGGTCCTGTACAGAGCATGTTCATTCACCAGTCTCCCTATGAACACATTAGATGAGAACTGCAGCTGTTCCCGTAGCCCAACCCTAGGGGACCTTCTGCTGGAGGGGTAAGGTATGATATACAGTGGAAGCCTCCCTCTTATTCTCAAATGGTGGGTGGAGACAGTCATGTCTACCCATAGAGAAGAGATTCTGCTCCCTAAGGCTGGGTTCACACATGACTTTTCAGAAGTAGAAATGTTGAGGACTTTTCCGCAGCAGAAAACCTCTTCTAGTCAGTCACTTGTGACCCAAGACTAACTCACTCAAGCACCATTAGTAAGTTCTAGTGAAGCACTGAGCAGTATAGATGTGAATGAAGCACTTGGGCTGATATACAACACTTCCTGTTAGCTGCTGACACAGGTCTGTCTGCATCTACCCTCTATAGACCTGGTTCACAAGACTGATTGTGCAGATTTCAGGGAGAAAGTTTAGGAAGAGCAGAGGAATGTAGAGAGCTGATAAGTAGAGAACAAGGCACTGTGTGTCTGATAAGATTTTAGTGTCTCTTGTAGTCGCCTATATTGTTGATTTATGTAAAGTTGTGTGAAACAGCAACTCATTGAGTCATAAGACACCAGAACTGCTCCAAAAGAACAAAAAAAAAATTAAAAAATAAGAAATTTATTTACAAGAACAAATATAAGTGACAGCAAACAGGTCAAAAACTGACTAAAAACGCCAACATCAAGCGGAGAAGGCTGGATGTAGAGACACCATATATAAATAGACACCCAAAAATATGACTTGTATAATACAGCATAGTCAGACTCCAACCCTGCAGAGTACTACAACTCCCAGCCAGAAGCTGCTCACCAGCACCCGGTGGACCACACCCCAGTCTAGGCAGTCACTAACATCAGTCCACCGCCAGACAGCATACACTTAGTGGTTACCTCAGAGAAGAAAACCGCCACATGGAATATCTGATTCAATAAGGCCTTTGATTTTGGGGGGAAATGCTCTTCAATAAGCTGCACAGTCCCCTCCAATGTTATGTACAGTTCACAGACTACAGAAGGGTCGTGAAGAGACTTCCATGGATGTTCTGCCTTCAGTGGTGTGGGTTACAGCAGAGGCCAGGCTGGGGTGGTTACTTCAGGCTGGAGCTGTATGCAGGAGGTAAGATGCGACGAGAGTTGGCCTTCACCCAAGGGTGCTCCATGACTCCTTTGAGCGGGAGGCGCTGCGCTGGGACGTAACGCAACAGTTTGCTGATCAGATCTTTGGATCCTTCAGACAGGAACGATGGGAACTGAAGGTCGACCTAAGAAATCAGTTAAGAAAAAGTTATGATCTCCACAGTCAGCGTTGCAGACTACATTTAGACATATGACCGTAGTACATAGATACCTTCACTATCCTGCGGTGGGTCTCTGTGGGGCTGCGGTTCTCAAAAGGGGGAACGCCCACGAGGAACTCGTAACAGAGGACACCTGTGCACCATAGATCCACCTTCTCATCGTGCGTCCTCCCTTCGATCATCTCTGGGGGTAGATAGTCCAGGGTGCCACACATTGTTCTGCGCCTACAACCCACAGACATATGGCATCAGAAGCAGAACCCAAGACCTGACCAACCATCCGTACCCATCAGCTAAACATACCTGAGTGAGGGGGCATGGACGGACCAGCCAAAGTCTGCAATCTTGAGTTCTCCTTTAAACCCCATGAGCAGGTTCTCCGGCTTGATGTCCCTGTGAATAACCTTCCTCTCGTGGCAGTACTGGAGGGCATCAGCTAGCTCCTCGATGAACTGCAGAAAACCAAGACCCTCTGACTACACCAGAAATCTCAGACGTGCCCCCTAGAGGACTGTACAACACTGCCGTAACCTGCAGACTTCTGGTCCACCAGGTGGTAATACTCACCGTCGCACTCCTCTGTTCATCAAAGCGGCCATATTTCTGCAACTCCTTGTAAAGCTCCCCCCGGGGGGCAAATTCTAGCATCAGGTAGATGCGCTTACGATCATGGAAGTAGTTGTACATGCGCAGGATATTTGGATGTCTGAAGGAAGATCACACGTTACTACATGCACCCCAAATGTAGAATTTAGGGCAGCGCCAGTGTGGACCGAGTCACGTACCGGAGGTGAGACTGGATCTCGATCTCTCTCCTCAGCTGATGCTCCACTCCCTCCTTCTCCAGCTGGGACTTGAACAGGACTTTGAGGGCCATGATGAATTTGTTCTGCTTGTCCCGCGCCAGGTAGACATTGCCAAACTTGCCTTTGCCCAGAGGGCGCCCAATGTCAAAGTCATCGATGGTAAATTTCCTCTTAAGGCTGTCAAACAGAACATAGATAAAGGTGTTTCCGTTATATGAGGTCATCCCCTACCCACAGGATTAGATTATGTGTGTGGGGTGCCTACCGCTAGGATCCATACCCCCTAGAAATGAACAGAAGCGGGCGGTCCAGCATGCGTGCAGCGGCTCCATTCGTTTCTATCAGGAGTGCTGAGCAGTGTACTCTCTGCAAATGAGAGCTCTATGAGGTACGGGGTCCCCAGCAATAGGACCCCCACCTTTCTAATAGTTGAAGGCCATAGCGCAAAATGAAAGTCTGCCCCCAGATTAAAGGGCTGGCACACCCCAACACACACTGTGCCAGACCTGGCTAGGGAAGCCTGTGATTCTCCTCAGGTGAGAGAAGCGGTCACATGACACAATCCAGTCTTCATCGTGCCCAGTGATTGGCTGCAGCGATGTCAAACGTGGGGAGCCAGCGCCGCCTTTATAGGGGCATAGTCCCCCACAGATAAAGCTTTCATTTAAGGGGAATTCCCATGCACCCGCCATTCATTTCTATGGGGCTGACAGGACTAGCCGAGACATTTTCAGGAGCCCCGTATCCGCCCGTCTTCACTTTGCTGGCTCAGTTTACAACACAAGTGCTGGGATAGATGAAGGATACAAGAATGGTGAGGTTCCTACTGTTGGGACCCTCAACCAGCAATAACGGGGACCCCATGAAGTTCCAGCAGCCCTCCTTCATTCTCACACCTTTAAGGTTTAGTCACATCACAGTTTTTAACAAAGACCATGAGAAGTGAATATTTCCTTAAAGGGGCAGCCCAGATAAAGAATTTTCAGCCCACGGCCCACAAAACCCAAGCCTTCTGATGAGCTCACCTGACGGTCCCGGGGTCCTCACTGGGCTCCACGTCCTGCTCCTGTCTCCTGGCCTTCTCTGCCTGGTGGTCAGTCACTGGCATGCGGCCCGCCGTCACTGTGCAGGAGACAACAGCCATTACTCCCACCATCACCTGACACTGCGCTCCTCATCCCTGGACCAGAGTAAAGTCAGACCCCACCAAAGAGCCTGTATGGGTCCTGTCATGAGGGAAGTCTGGGGTACATTAGTTTCCCCTGTGCACCCCAAAACCATGCCCCCTCCCACACCCCTCATCTGAGCTGGAGACTCAGTTTTATACACGGCCACCCAACACTCTTGCCCACATGACCCAGCTCACCACTATAGTAACCCCTGCCCTAACCCATCGCTAACCACTGGCATTGCCCCTTCCTCAAGATAGGTCATCAATATTAGATCAGCGAGGGTCTGACACCCCCCACATCAATCAGCTGTATGAGGAGACTGCGCACTGAGGAGGTCATCAATACCAAAAGCCCAGACAACCGTCAGGCCCATACTCCTGGACCCTTCCTCTGCCTTCTCCACTACCCTGTGCTCCTCCTTCTGGACCAGTGGTTCTCAACTCCAGTCCTCAGGACCCACCTGCCAGTCAGGATTTGGGAATATCCCATGGAATGAATACCTGTGGTAAGTCCTGATGGATAAACGCTAATTAAATCAGCTGCTCTATACTAAGGAAATCCTGAAAACATGACCGGCAGGTGGGTCCTGAGGACTGGAGTTGAGAACCACTGTTCTGGACCTTTCCTCTTCCTTCTCCACTACCCTGTGCTCCTCCTTCTGGACCCTTCCTCTGCCTTCTCCACTACTCTGTGCTCCTCCTTCTGGACCCTTCCTCTGCCTTCTCCACTACCCTGTGCTCCTCCTTCTGGACCCTTCCTCTGCCTTCACTACCCTGTGCTCCTCCTTCTGGACCCTTCCTCTGCCTTCTCCACTACCCTGTGCTCCTCCTTCTGGACCCTTCCGCTCCCTTCTCCACTACTCTGTGCTCCTCCTCCTGGACCTTTCCTCTACCTTCTCCACTACCCTGTGCTCCTCCTTCTGGACCCTTCCTCTCCCTTCTCCACTACTCTGTGCTCCTCCTTCTGGACCCTTCCTCTGCCTTCTCCACTACCCTGTGCTCCTCCTTCTGGACCCTTCCTCTGCCTTCTCCACTACCCTGTGCTCCTCCTCCTGGACCCTTCCTCTGCCTTCTCCACTACCCTGTGCTCCTCCTTCTGGACCCTTCCTCTCCCTTCTCCACTACTCTGTGCTCCTCCTTCTGGACCCTTCCTCTCCCTTCTCCACTACTCTGTGCTCCTCCTTCTGGACCCTTCCTCTCCCTTCTCCACTACTCTGTGCTCCTCCTTCTGGACCCTTCCTCTCCCTTCTCCACTACTCTGTGCTCCTCCTTCTGGACCCTTCCTCTGCCTTCTCCACTACCCTGTGCTCCTCCTTCTGGACCCTTCCTCTGCCTTCTCCACTACCCTGTGCTCCTCCTTCTGGACCCTTCCTCTGCCTTCACTACTCTGTGCTCCTCCTTCTGGACCTTTCCTCTACCTTCTCCACTACCCTGTGCTCCTCCTTCTGGACCTTTCCTCTACCTTCTCCACTACTCTGTGCTCCTTCTTCTGGACCCTTCCTCTCCCTTCTCCACTACTCTGTGCTCCTCCTTCTGGACCCTACCTCTGCCTTCTCCACTACCATGTGCTCCTCCTTCTGGACCCTTCCGCTCCCTTCTCCACTACCCTGTGCTCCTCCTTCTGGACCCTTCCGCTCCCTTCTCCACTACCCTGTGCTCCTCCTTCTGGACCCTTCCTCCCCCTTCTCCACTACTCTGTGCTCCTCCTTCTGGACCCTTCCTCCCCCTTCTCCACTACTCTGTGCTCCTTCTTCTGGACCCTTCCTCTCCCTTCTCCACTACTCTGTGCTCCTCCTTCTGGACCCTTCCTCTCCCTTCTCCACTACCCTGTGCTCCTCCTTCTGGACATTTCCTCTACCTTCTCCACTACTCTGTGCTCCTCCTTCTGGACCTTTCCTCTACCTTCTCCACTACTCTGTGCTCCTTCTTCTGGACCCTTCCTCTCCCTTCTCCACTACTCTGTGCTCCTCCTTCTGGACATTTCCTCTACCTTCTCCACTACCCTGTGCTCCTCCTTCTGGACATTTCCTGTACCTTCTCCACTACTCTGTGCTCCTTCTTCTGGACCCTTCCTCTCCCTTCTCCACTACTCTGTGCTCCTCCTTCTGGACCCTTCCTCCCCCTTCTCCACTACTCTGTGCTCCTCCTTCTGGACCCTTCCTCTCCCTTCTCCACTACTCTGTGCTCCTCCTTCTGGACCTTTCCTCCCCCTTCTCCACTACTCTGTGCTCCTCCTTCTGGACCTTTCCTCTGCCTTCTCCACTACTCTGTGCTCCTCCTTCTGGACCTTTCCTCTGCCTTCTCCACTACTCTGTGCTCCTCCTTCTGGACCTTTCCTCTGCCTTCTCCACTACCCTGTGCTCCTCCTTCTGGACCTTTCCTCTGCCTTCTCCACTACTCTGTGCTCCTTCTAGATTGTTCCTCTGCCACTGTGGACCACTCTCCTTTTACAAATCCTCTCATCCCTCAGAGACCTGACCTTCTCCTTGTACCACATCAACAGAACCTTCAGCGTTTCATACACTACCTGTCACGGCCCCACAAGACTCTGTCCTGTCTCCATTTATACATTCGGCCTGGGACAGCTCAGAGGCTTCCATTACCACCTCTATACTGATGACTCCTCTACCTCTCCATCACTTCCCTGCTCTCCAGACTCCCAGCTATAACTTCACTCTTCTCCTCCCACTTCCTAAGGCTCAACATGGAGAAAACTCCAATTCCTTGTCTCCCAACCCCTCAGCCCCATACATGACCTGTCCATCACTCCAGCCTCGCAGGCCCACTGCCCAGGGGTAACACTGGATTCTGTCCTTCAGCCTCACCTCCACCTGCTGCTTTCTACTGAAGAGGGTTTCTTATTCACACCATTTGTATTTTGTTTTTAAGAATCTTGAGGGCCCCTGATCAGCGGTAACAGGAGAAGCTGCAGTGAGCCGGGCTGAACGTACAGCATTCGAAAGCAGCATGAAAATACAGAAGATGGGCATCAAAGTGGGCACAAAAAGTGTGATTTAAGGAATTAAATGAATTTGGGCCAGAGATCTCGCCCTGCCAATACACAGACGGCGATGCCCTGCATCAGATACAGTGGGGTTCAGCCTGGCCCGAACAGGTTCTGTATGTTGGCAGTGTGAGATCTCTGGCCCAAATTCATTTAATTCCTTAAATCACACTTTCTTTGTGCCCATCTTCTGTATTTTCATGCTGCTTTCAGCTTAAAGAGGACCTCTCCCCTCTCCTGACATGCCTGGTCTAATAGCTTCATGCATTCCCTATGTAATAATGATTCTGGAGCCTCTATTCTTATGTCTGTATGTTGTGCCATTCCTTTATTATGAATTGCTAGCAGTCTGCAGTAAGGGTACAGAGGGGAGGTGACCAGTTGGGGGGTGTGTCCATGGCAGCACTGATTGGATAGAGTCAGACTGTGCAGGGACACGCCCCCAACTGGTCACCTCCCCTCTGTACCCTTACTGCAGACTGCTAGCAATTCATTCATATTAAAGGAATAGTACAGCATAGAGACATAAGAATAGATGCTCCAGAATTGTTATTACATGGGGAATGCATGAAGCTATTAAACCAAGCATGTCAGGAGCGGGGAGAGGTCCTCTTTAAAGGGAACCTGTCATCACCTTTGTGCTGCCCATACTAACAGCAGAATAAAGTACAGACAGGTGAGTTGATTTCAGCGGTCTGTCATTTAAAAGTTAAAAGTAAGTGGTTGCCAAGAACCAACATCACAATCATTGCAGATTGGGCCTGGAAAAGAGTCCCAGCCACCTGAGAAGAGTCCTGGTTATTCAGGAATTCCTGCCCTCCTGCTGATGGCTGACAGGGTCCTGATGGATGAACGCTAATTAAATCAGCTGGTCTAAACTAAGGAAATCCTCAAAACATGACCGGCAGGTGGGTCCTGAGGACTGGAGTTGAGAACCACTGTTCTGGACCCTTCCTCTCCCTTCTCCACTACTCTGTGCTCCTCCTTCTGGACCTTTCCTCTCCCTACTCCACTAGGGGAGGTGACCAGTTGGGGGGTGTGTCCATGGCAGCACTGATTGGATAGAGTCAGACTGTGCAGGGACACGCCCCCAACTGGTCATTTCAGTGGTCTGTCATTTATAAGTTAAAAGGAAGTGGTTGCCGAGAACCAACATCACAAACATTGCAGATTGGGCCAGGAAAAGAGTCCCAGCCACCTGAGAAGAGTCCTGGTTATTCAGGAATTCCTGCCCTCCTGCTGATGACTGACAGGCTTCTACCTAGTTTTCTCCCTTTCTCTCTAGGAGAGAAAGGGGGTCCGGCCACCTCCAGGCGCAGCTCCCCGCGCCGCTCATAGAAATGAATGGGAGCCAGGCCGTGCATGCGCGGTGCGCTCCCATTCATTTCTATGGAGCCGACGGAAGTAGCCGAGCCAGCGCTCAGCTATTTTCGGCAGCCCCATAGAAATGAATGGAGGGCGGCTGCACATGCGCAGTGCGCCCTCATTCACTTCGGGGGCTCCGTTCTCGATATAGGTGCGGGTCCCAGCGGTGGGACCCACACCTATAAGACAACAGGGGCGTATCCTAGCGATATGCCCCCATTGTCTAAAATGAGAATAACCCTTTAAGGGCATTCAGCACGGCTCACTGCAGCTTCTCCTGTTACCGCTGATAATGATGTAAATAAGAAACCCACTTCAGCCTCGTAGAACATCTCTCAGATTCCCATCTTACTAGAACAAGGTTCAACAACCTTCAGCACTTCAGTGAAACTACAACTCCCAGCATGCACACTTGCTAAGCTGTCTTCAGAACTCCCAAAGAGGTGAATGGAGCATGCTGGGAGTTGTAGTTTCACCACAGCACCAGAGGTTGCAGACTCCTGTAGTGTTGCAAGCTCTCATCTCCTGCCTGTGTGGCCTACCAGTCAATCCATCCTCCACACCGCTGCAGCCACCTCTCCCGATCCCTTCATCCCCCTCCCAATAACCTGTCCCCTCCGTATATCTCTGATCCCCACCCAACATCAATACCTTCAAGAATAATCTGGAAGCCACCTCTTCAGGAGCACCCACCATCTGCAGTGAGCATACTACCTACTGTGTTCTCCCCTGAATAGCTCCTTGTATATTCATGGAGTCAACTACAGGGCAAACTCCACAGAGACCTAATACTTCTAAGAGCTGAGGCTCGTGCAGACTGATACATTGTGACGACCCCTCAGCCGTGAGGAGCAGTAGCCCATACTCACATGAGGAGGCAGCAGTGAGGGGCTCCTTCCGTAGAACACGCAGGGCACTGGTCGGGGTGGCGAACTGCAGAGGCAAAGACATGGAGGTCACCAGGAAGCCATTAGAAGCAGAGCGGGCACACAGGGGCACTTAACCTGGGACTCACCTTGTTGTAAGGGTTCAGGTTCTCCTTGTAAGACATCCTGCTGCTGACCTGGCCGTTAGTCGCTCACTTACACCCGCTCCCTCCGGTCACCGCTCGCACACTGAACTCCAAATTTAAAACCAAACCGCCACAGTCTCCAGCTGGTCACCTGACCCGTGCTCTCGTCCCTGATTGGCCAGAACGCGACAGCCAAAGCTTAGCCTGTGATTGGTTGACGTCAGTTTAAAAGCCGACTTCTCCAGCGCTCAGCTGCGTATTAGCCGTGACGTCGAGAAACACGATTGGCTAGTGTGGTTTGGTTGATTCAGGATTGGATGACGAGTCCTCTTCCGTGATTGGCTGAGCGAGCTGTGTTGCCGCCGCTGCTGTTGTTGTAGGACCTGGGGGGTGGTGGGGAGTGTCAGCCGCCATTTTGTTGCTGAATGAAATGGAGGTTTAGGAGACGGGACAGGGGAGCGAGCTGTGAATAGGGGGTGGGGAAAGAATAAACACCACGTGACCACTCTCTGACAGCTTTGACATATCACAACCCAGCCGCGTTCTATTTTTCCTACCACAACACCATGAACTACACATCCCATGATTCTGTTCTACTAATTGAAAAAAACCTAGCTTTATTTGTCTATTTTTGTTAAACAAATACTGATCGCCAGCGGGTTTGGGCTCAGAATGTCACGCGCCCCGAGTTGTCAGTCAGGGCGGTGCGGGAGTTCGGTGTAATCACACACTCAGCCTCCTCCATTCATCATGTCTGTTTCTCCCGGAGGAGGAACAGGTAAGGATTAACCTCACTGACGATAGTGAGCAATAGTCACCGCCGAAGACCGCACTGCACCCTCAGCTGAACTACATCAGGGAGAAATGCTGTGTAAAACACGTGTATACCGGTGATGCTAATGTGTGTGCTCGCCTTCACTATAAACCGGCGCCGAATAGGTTAATAACACGGCATAATACTGAGTTATAATGTATCTGTGTCCCGGTCTCTGTCCCATCATGCCTTTTTCTTCTCATTTACATATCCGCCACCATTGGCTGTTTTTTAGTAACAAGTGATTGGACAATTTTAAGGTAACCACGCTCACCATTATTACGCCAGTAAGTCGCCATCTTTGAAGAGGGCAGTGCTATGACATTACATGGAGGGGAAAAAAAGCACAACATGGCGCCGTCTATAAAACTTTATTAGTTTGTACCACATTAAGCCGCCATTTTGTCGTAGCCATTGAGCTCCCTGTAAATAGTTACACCTAGGTGTGTTTACCTTATAAGGAGACGAGGTGGCCGAGTGGTTAAGGCGATGGACTGCTAATCCATTGTGCTCTGCACGCGTGGGTTCGAATCCCATCCTCGTCGACATCTTTTATTTCTGGTTGGTTTATGTTCAGACTTTGCTTTTGTTACTGATTTATTTTGCCATTTTCATAAAATTAAAGAGGCTCTGTCACCAGTTTTTAACCTATGTCATTAGATATAGGGCTATGTCATTAGACATAGGGCTCTTGATCCTTTCCCCACACATACTTTATATGCCAGAAGCAATCAGCCATTAGCCAGGAAAACACACTTTTAAAAATATGCTAATGAGGCTTCGTAGCACCGTGGGGCGTGTTCTTCTTGTCTGAGCACCATATCTGCGCCGACCTTCGTGCTCCCAACACCGCCCTGCATCCTATAATCACGCCCCCCTTCTTCCTGATGGACAGCGCTAGAACGGAAATCCCGCGCCTGCGCACTCACCCGATGTACAGCGCGTGTGCACTACGATTACAGCTCCGAACTCTGCAAGCGTTTTCTATGTAGTGCGTACGCGCCATCACTTCACTGAACCCGGAAGTGAAGGATTAAGGAAGGATCAAGAGCCCTATGTGCCTATTTATCTAATGACATAGGTTAAAAACTGGTGACAGAGCCTCTTTAAGAGGTCACAGTATAATCTGTATTCTCTCCAGCAGTTTGCATTAAAAGCAGCATCTGCGTACGTCAGGTCCGTTTTATGAATGTACATGATTCATTCTATAAAATAAAACAGTTTTTTGTGTCCATACATCGCAGACGTCCGCTGCGGTCTCTGGCAGCCATGTAACGGACAGCCGTTTTGCACTGGGGGTATATTTAGGCCGCCTGACTGAGCCCTCACGTTTTACTACTTTATGGCGGGGGCAGTGAGCAGGCTGGTACTATTATGGGGCACATTGGCTGGTACTAAGGCCCCATTCACACGACCGTATGTACATTTCCGCATCTTATCCGCATTTTTGCGGATAAGATGCGGAACCATATGGGCCCATTCATTTTTCCATAGGAGAAAAAATTCCGCATCCCGTATCTCACGGAAGTTCCCCCGCAAAAAAAAATAAAACATGTCCTATACTTGGCCGCAAAATCACGTCTGTAGCCCCATTAAAGTCAATGGGTTCGCAAAATTGCGGAACACTACCCGCATGTCTTCCGTTCCGTTTTTATATCACGGAATACATACGGTCGTGTGAATGGGGCCTAATATGGGGGATATCGGCCGGTACAAATTATGGTGGACATTGGCTGGTACTATTATGGGGGACATTGGCTGGTACCTTTTATGGGACATTGGCTGGTACTATTATGGGGGACATTGGCTGGTACTATTATGGAGGACATTGGCTGGTATTATTATAGTGGACATCGGCCGGCACTATTATGGGGGACATTCGCCGGTACAAATTATGGTGGACATTGGCTGGTACTATTATGTAGGACATTGGCTGGTACTATTATGTAGGACATTGGCTGGTACTATTATGGGGGACATTGGCTGGTACTATTATGGAGGACTGTGGCTTGTACTATTACGGTGGGTGCTGTAGCTGGTACTATTATGAGGGTGCTCTTCTGATTATCAGTCACCTATCCTGTGTCTGGGCATCAGACATGTACATTAGATACACCACACATATCTACTGGTGTCCGAGCACTGGGACCCCCAGAACCTGAGATGGGTAGTGTCATTTCCACCACATGACCACCCCTACTGGCCATGACAGTTCTGGGGGCGCTCATGCTGTAACCAGTGACTGGCACTACTAGGAGGTACACACAGCTAAGAGGACCACAAGACATTAGCAGCCGCACAGCGATCAGTAAGGACAGAGCAGGAGCGCAGAGCAAACAGATCCAGTGACAACCAGCGGCCGTGACGTGTCAGCTATGAAGTCAGGTGACAGGAGGTCAGTCACATGGCTCGTTGGTCTAGGGGTATGATTCTCGCTTCGGGTGCGAGAGGTCCCGGGTTCAAATCCCGGACGAGCCCAGTTTTTTCTTCCATCGTTTATATATTTTTTTTCTGTGAAATGCTTGTGCTGTCATTTCTATTTGCTGCGGGAACAATGTGTGATACATTGTTACATGATTTATTGTTTCATTGTATCCAAGTCACAGTAGATACTATTCTCCATCAGTGTACTGGCTGCAGACCGAGGCTTTAACAGTACTGAGAGCAAAACACAGCAGAGGACCTCGTGGCGCAACGGTAGCGCGTCTGACTCCAGATCAGAAGGTTGCGTGTTCAAATCACGTCGGGGTCAAAATATCTTATTATTATTTTTTTTTAATAAATAAAATCCTTTTTACATTTTCTGCATTGAATTTTCTTCCCTACTTCTCCTCAGAGTTTCTTCCCCTGAAGATGACATTAAAAGAAACCTGTTACAGGAATTACCAACACTAAACTGATACCACTGCTTTATCGCTCCCTTAACCCTTAGGATACTGGAGGTTTTTTCGTTTTTGCGTTTTTATTTTTCTTCCCTATCTTCCTTGAGCAATAACTTTTTTATTTTTCCGTTCACATAACTGAATGAGGGCTTATTTTTTGCGGGACAAGTTGTACTTTCTAGAGCCACCATTTAATATGGCATACAATGTAGTGGGAAGCGGGAAAAAAATTTCCCCCCCTCGCTCCAGCGCCGTACATGTACAGCGCTGGTAGTGAAGGGGTTAAAGGAGTTGCCCACATTTTTGTTTTTTTATTCCTCCCCCACACCCAGTGCTATGTATAGAACAATGTACAGTTTATGGCTCTATGCTGCTCCATTACAGCTCACTGGTTGTCTTCTGGTGCCCTGTCTGACAGACATCCTCATGGGCGGGTTCACGTGTGCAGCTGCAGCCAATGGCTGGCCTCAGTGTTGACGTGTCCCGAGGTGGAACACAACTGCCGGGCCTAATGCCGCTTGTGGACACGTCACCGCTGAGACCCATCATTAAGGCTAGTATCACACCTGCAGTTTGGAAAGGAGCAGTCTGACGGAATTCACTGGATCCAGCGCTGAGTATAATGGGGTCCGGCGGAGATCTGTACGCGGTTCTGTCTTGAGTGAATCCAGCTTTAAATTCTAAATCCAAAGTCGATTTGGATTTTTGTCCAAAACCTTGGATTTTAATGCCGTCAAATCGACTTCGGATCTCTGATTTAAAGCTGGATTCACTCAAGACCATGTCCAGCCGATCCTACACACTGTCTGCCGGAACAGCCCGGAATTCACACCAGAGGTGAAACTAACCCAACTGTAGCCGCACACATGACATCATCCGACCTCCAGCCTCGATACACGATGAGATACGGTCTCTAGCCTGGATACATGATGAGATACGGCCTCTACCCTGGATACAAGATGAGATACAGCCTCTAGCCTGGATACAAGATGAGATACGGCCTGTAGCCTGGATAGAAGATAAGATACAACCTCTAACCTGGATACAAGATGAGATACGGCCTCTAGCCTGGATACAAGATGAGATACGGCCTCTAGCCTGGATACAAGATGAGATACGGCCTCTAGCCTGGATACAAGATGAGATACGGTCTCTAGCCTGGATACAAGATGAGATACGGCCTCTAGCCTGGATACAAGATGAGATACGGCCTCTAGCCTGGATACAAGATGAGATACGGCCTCTAGCCTGGATACAAGATGAGATACGGCCTCTAGCCTGGATACAAGATGAGATACGGTCTCTAGCCTCGATACACAATGAGATACGGTCTCTAGCCTGGATACAAGATGAGATACAGCCTCTAGCCTGGATACAAGATGAGATACGGCCTCTAGCCTGGATACAAGATGAGATACGGCCTCTAGCCTGGATACAAGATGAGATACGGCCTCTAGCCTGGATACACAATGAGATACGGTCTCTAGCCTCGATACACGATGAGATACGGTCTCTAGCCTGGATACATGATGAGATACGGCCTCTACCCTGGATACAAGATGAGATACAGCCTGTAGTCTGGATACAAGATGAGATAAGGCTCTAGCCTGGATACAAGATGAGATACGGCCTCTAGCCTGGATACAAGATGAGATACGGCCTCTAGCCTGGATACAAGATGAGATACGGCCTCTAGCCTGGATACAAGATGAGATACGGCCTCTAGCCTGGATACAAGATGAGATACGGCCTCTAGCCTGGATACAAGATGAGATACGGCCTCTAGCCTGGATACAAGATGAGATACGGCCTCTAGCCTGGATACAAGATGAGATACGGCCTCTAGCCTGGATACAGATGAGGTATAGCCTCTAGCCTGGATACAAGATGAGATACGGCCTCTAGCCGGGATACAAGATGAGATATGGCCTCTAGTCTGGATACAAGATGAGATACGGCCTCTAGCCTGGATACAAGATGAGATATGGCCTCTAGCCGGGATACAAGATGAGATATGGCCTCTAGTCTGGATACAAGATGAGATACGGCCTCTAGCCTGGATACAAGATGAGATACGGCCTCTAGCCTGGATACAAGATGAGATACAGCCTCTAGCCTGGATACAAGATGAGATACGGCCTCTAGTCTGGATACAAGATGAGATACGGCCTCTAGCCTGGATACAAGATGAGATACAGCCTCTAGCCTGGATACAAGATGAGATACAGCCTCTAGCCTGGATACAAGATGAGATACAGCCTCTAGCCTGGATACAAGATGAGATACGGCCTCCGGCCTGGATACTGGATGAAATAGGACTCCTGTATCAGCAGCAGCAGCAGCCATCGTTCCTCCCCATACAGCGGAGGTGATTGCTTCATGTAAATGCAGATCTCACCTCCCCTCATGAGCAGGCAGTTATCGAGAGGGAATGACCTACCCCTGTAATTGTACGCCTGCTTTCGCTATGGTATTATTTGTACAAAAGAGGGACACAGCTGGCATCAGCACCGACTGCCATTGGTCACACAGGCACAGCAAATCAGTCCAGGCCTTACAAGTGGATGGGATTGGATGCAGTCGGGGGGGAATGGCGTCACTTTCCCTATAAAGCAGCAACATTATAATGCGCTGTCGTCCCGCTAGTCTCTACTTCCTGTTCCCAGAGTCTGCACAGCCAATCTCAAGCGGAGGCGGGTAACCGCTGCGGCCTGTGATTGACTTTGCCGTCTACCATTTCCTGTGTGTCAGACGAGGAAGCGGGGACCTGTTAAAGGGGCTTTCTGAAATATGACCTGTCCTCTGTGTCTTATAAAATATTTTTTGGTCTCAGAACGGCAGTGGCGGGGATCCATGAGGCGATTTGCGTTTCTTTTCGATGAGCTATGGAGTCCTATGACGATTGCCTCCAATTTAATTTGAATGTGGAATTATTCCTAAAAACCTCATCTATGTGTGAACTGGCCCTTAGACTCCAGAGGCTGGATGCTGGACGAACACCCACAGGAACAGCTGACCTCGTGGCGCAACGGTAGCGCGTCTGACTCCAGATCAGAAGGTTGCGTGTTCAAATCACGTCGGGGTCAGGTTGAATTTTTTTTTAAATTTTTTTACATTAAAGTTTTTTATCCTTTAATGTTCTTCTTCTGTTTTGTTTTTAATAGAAAAGGGAAAGAACTCCTATTGTGTAAATGGCACATGATGTTACTGGTCACATGACACACAAGCACACGTTAATACTATATAATACGTGCAATCCTGACACAAGCATGGGCCTGTCTGTGCTGCTTCAGCACTACAACTCCTAGCATGATAAAACCTGTCAGAGCATGCTGAGACTTGTAGTTGTACATACAGTATGTGGGGTCACCCTATTTATTCACAATATACACAGATAACATGCAGCAGGTAGCGTGGCCGAGCGGTCTAAGGCGCTGGATTAAGGCTCCAGTCTCTTCGGGGGCGTGGGTTCGAATCCCACCGCTGCCAGAAATCTTTTATTTTATAAACATTTGTATTTAACCGTTTTTTTTTTTTTTTTTTAAATTATTATTATATAGTTTCACATTCTGCAGTTTATGGCACCATGTTTCACTTTGTCCCCTTATTTTGGAGCTGGAGCAAGCAAACGCAGCCATTTCCGCCCTCAGCAGTGCTGGCTTCTGCCCTTTCATGACGTCACTGCAACCAGAGTCGGAAGGAGCTGAAATCCCCCAGGTCTCGCGAGGATACAGCTGCAGAGCGAAACATGAGCAGCAGGGTGAGATGTGTTTTGTTTGAACCTCCGGCTCAGCGCAGGCATGCTGTGACGTGTAGTTCTCCTGAAGCAGGTGCTTATGTGCGCAGGCATAAGAAGTACATCAAGCCATCCAGCAGTGGGCGCTGTATGATAACCTTAACTGGGCAGACAGGCCATTCATGAGATCAGGAAAGCTGGGTGACAGCCTGTGTCTTGGCATCCATAGAGGAGGCAGTGGTGTTATAATGTACTGTAATATCAGACGCTCACTCATCTTATCCATCGCAGACCAGGGACAATGAAGCCTCCGACACGTAGACGCGCGGTCCCCCGCCGCTATGACACGGTCACCGCGGCTCATGCACCGAACCTCCGTCTGGTGTGGACGACCAGGGAAAAAAAAGAGCTTCTGCAGGGGCTGAGGACCCAAATGAACGAAAAAACCCCAGTAGTGACCGTCCAGGGGCGCAGCGATGCGGAGGTAAGCGGGCGGGGGTCACTAAGAGGCCTTGGAATACAGGCTGCCATAAACCGGGGTAATGCACACAAAACGGGTGACTACCGGGCTCCGTGGCCCTCAAGGGCCACATAGCAACCGCTCCGTTTACTGCCTTGGTGGTTGTGCCTGTGAGACCGGGGCCCCTTTATGATGTGTCCTAACAGGTCCTGTACGCAGGGGTTGTCTTCAGGTGTTTCAATTTTTTTGCCTATAGAAACTTTATTAAAGGGGTTTTCCGAAATTTTGATATTGATGACTATCGATCGGTGGGGTCCGACACCCAGGACCACCGCCCATATGCCGTATGAAGAGGCCGCCGTGCTTCGGTAAGGACTGAGACCTTGTCCTAGGCCATGTGATATCAAGTTCATCAGTCACATGACCCAGAGCTTACCCTCCAGAATGTCCTGTAGCATGATGGGAAATCACCGCCTTATAGCAGTGTCTTCTGTGGATGATGCATCAGGGATTGATGGGCGTGGCCTGTCACTCAGCTCCTCCCTCCCATGGTTCTAGGAGGCAGACATGATTGAAATGACTTCAAGAAGAATGGTCAGGATAGTCTCCCACCCTTTATAAAAATAATGTGGACTTGCCTTTTAAGGAGAATCCTTTTTTTTGTCTGCCCTTCTAGGTGTCTTCTTACATTGCGTGGCTTCGTGGACGAGCCGCTCGTGAGGTGATGCAGATGGAATATGGAAGGTTGGTTCGTCAGAAGAAAATCCATGAGAATCAGGATCCGGCAGCCATTGAGGTAAAGGTGTCACGGCCCCGCCTACTGTCCTCACTGGTTATAGGATCGACACTGGCCTCTGGTGGTCACTAATCATGATGAAACAAAGACAACATACATTGTGTAGGGGCAGCTTCTGCGTGGGCGGGAGGCTATGCCACATGGCACCTCCCCTGAGGATGCTGGAAGGAGGAGCATTGTGGGTATAATGGCTCACCCAGGACTATGGATAAGTTTATTTCAATTCATTGCCTTGTTCAAGATCTCTGCTTGCTGCCAGTAATCCAGAGGCCACAAATCTGTACAGATCTAATACTTCTCACAGCTGAGAGTTTGTTACAGTTGTATCCAGTCTGGGCAATACTCCCTGGACTGATACATTGTAATAAAAGACATGAGATTTGTGCTGCTAATGTGGTCTAGGCTGGAGATGACTGTAACAAACCTACAGCTGTGAGAAGTATCGTGTCTGCAGAGGTTTTCAGCCTTTGACAGATTGTCATATGCAAATTAGTTGTTTAGTGCAACTAGGGCGTCGCCATTGCCCCAAAAGCTCCCCTCTCACTACTGCAGGACCTGCCTTCCCCAGCTGTGAGTGACAGGGACAGGCAGTGGTAATGTAATCTCGGCTGGCCTTGTGTTCTCGTGCATGTGTCATTGCCTCGCCAGATGGCGCACACGCAGTGTAGGCCTGTCCTGCGCTCACGCCAAGTGCTGCAGTGACGGCACATGCACGAGAACTCAGGGCCAGGCACCTCACAATCACGGGGGAGAGTGGACCGTCTGATGGCTGGTACAATACACTGCACTACATGTGTATTGCAGTGTATTATGCCTGACCAGGATTCGTATTAGACCCTGCAGGGGACGAGGGCAGTCTGTATTTCTGGTGCAGGGCAGGAAGGAGTTAATGCTATAATGACCAGAGGGTGTTATAACGGGATCGGAGCTGATCCTTCTTTCTTTTCTTCCTTCTCCCGGAAAGTTGTGGACGGATCTGGCGAGCAGGATCTGCAGCGCTACCGAAGGCGCCATGACTGCTGCTTTTTCACAGGTAAATTGTATAGTTCTGCAGCTGTATGCAAAAGTTTAGGCACCCCCTTGTCAAGTGCCATGCACGAGGGGCACTTGCTGTGGGGTAATGTAGAGGAAAGCCCACTGACCCTTCATGGTCGTTGTAAATCTGCATAGGGCCCCGAAAAGTGCATGGTCCCTCAAGGAAAGCATAAACTTGCTCGGGCCCCTTCTTTGCAGGTTCTGATTTTTTCAGTCATCTCCTACGTTTTGTAGGTGCTGACGATAGCGTCTACAGAACCCGTGACCCTTCGTCACTCGATTCCCTGCAAAGAACCACCAGCAACACCTGGGCAGACATCACCCCCTTGTGAAAAAAGCCCTCAGCACAAAGGATCTTCAGAGGAGGAGCTTAGCTCTGTGGGGGAGGAGCCAACTTCAACTAATCGTGACGATGGCTGGAACAGTTTGGACTTTGAGAACATTTACAAATATCTTTCAAAAACTGTGAGGGGAGAGGCGCTTCCGAAGCTGTCTGATTTTGGTACGTAGCCTCGGAGGGAAGGACGAGATGGGTAAGATTGTGTTCACCGTGTGTCCTCCCATAATTCCATACACTGGCGGATCTGGGAGGGGTCATCTACTGTGTTCATCTGAAGTCCTTCAGCAAAAAAAGTCCTGATATGGCTATGTAAAGTAAAAAAGTTATGGGTGTGGAATGTGAAGATGAAAAATCAAAAAATCACTATGTCCTCCCTACTCCTTGAAGAAGGTCACATCCTGCCTTCCCTGAACATTTTTTTGTAGGATGAGTTGTATTTTTAATGGCACCATTTTGGGGTGCTCATAATGTATTTAAAAAGTTTTCAGTTTTTTTTAAGGGGTGGTAAAAAACATCTATTTTTGAGTTTAGTTTTTTTTTTTGAAGGGGTGGTAAAAAAACATCTATTTTTGAGTTTAGTTTTTTTGTTTTTTTTGAAGGGGTGGTAAAAAACATCTATTTTTGAATTTAGTTTTTTTTTTTTGAAGGGGTGTTAAAAACATCTATTTTTGAATTTAGTTTTTTTTTTAAGGGGTGTTAAAAAAACATCTATTTTTGAATTTAGTTTTTTTTTTTTTTAGCATTCTCAGGGTGGCTTAAATGGTACTAAGATGGCCACTGTTGGGTCCCTTTGCTGCCCTAGCGACCCATTGGCACCACACTATTGTGCTATAGTGGGGGGTGGTGGTGATGGGTTCTCATAGAGACCCCTCCCTCCGTCTAACCACTTGGATGCCGCAATTGCTATTGACTGCGGCATCTGAGGGGTTAAACAACAGGATCAGAGCTCTCTCCAGTCCCAGTCGGTCCACGTGCGGCGCTGTTACTCCACGGTGCGTTAAGGGGCTCCTTGTTATGATGTACGTCGTCGGGAGGGCCTCAGTTCAGGAGATCCGCTACAATAAGGCTTCATTCACACAACCGTATTTTGTTTCCGTGTCCGTTCCGTTTTTTTTTTTTTTTTTTCCGGACCTTATGCGGAACCATTCATTTCAATGGGTCAGCAAAAAAAAAAAAAGCAGAAGGTTCTCCGCGTGCATTCCGTTTCCGTATGCCCGTTCTGCAAAAAGGATAGAACATGTCCTATTCTTGTCCGTTTTGCTGACAAGGATAGGCATTGTTACAATGGATCTGCAAAAAAAAAATGGAAAAACGGATGCCATACGGAACGTCATCCATTTTTTATTTTATTTTTTTACGGTCGTGTGAATGAAGCCTAAGAGCGTCTCTCTCCCTGGAGGACCTGTCCTGTTGATATGAATGGACTATGTGTAATACATTATTTCCCCTGCGGTGGCGCTGCAGAGAAACTGAACAGTTAACTGGCCCAGATTACAGCTGATCGCCACCAGCAGAACTGTGAGTGCAGCTCCGGATGTGATTGGAGTATAAGTGAAGTAATGACGGAGCTGCTCCACGGTACATGTGATAGGCGGCGCCTCTGTAGAGATCAGCGCATCCTGTTAACCCCCGTTTCTCTGTTTAGAGTCTGCCGTCATCCTTCATCTCCTCCGCTGTATCCCAGACCAGTTCCAGCACCTGGACGCTCCGCACATCGGCCCCTATCTGTACGACACTTACACCTTCCTGACCACGGAGCTGGAATCCGGGCACACCGAGAAGGCGGAGTCACAAAGCGGATCTCAGGCGCCAAACTGGAAGGAGCTGGGATTCTGCCCGCTTAACCCCTTCATGATTCCTCTGGAAATGTTGAGGCAAAAAGAAGAGCGAGTAACTCCTCCGTGATTTCTGTGTGTGTCTCCGTGTCGAGCTCAGTACTGCCCCCATAGGTGGTACAGGGGCATGCTGGGAGTAGTAGTTGGGGATTTGTTGGGTATTTATGACGCTCCTCTGGTCGGGCAGCGGTTGGTACGTTTTTTATTATTTCTCTATGGACAATATAAAACTATATTTACAATAAAAAATGAGTTTTTGTGGTGTTTTTAGGGCCAGGATTGTGTGATGTCATAGATTTATCAGACTGACCACTGGGGGTGCTGTTCTGTTTCTGAACCAGTGATGTTGGCGGTGACTGGTCCGATGGAGCTGAGATTCTTCTGCCTGTACACGTTCCACAATGGACGCTGAAGGTCCACGCCCCCTGATCCCACCAAACGCTTACACAGGACAGCTTCCGGCCGCCATCTTTTTGTCTGCGGCAGCCACGAATGTAATAATGGTACCACACTCGCCAACAGTCCTAAATTTGTCAGAATCGTCCCTATTTTGTAAATCTGTCCCGCAAATATGGTTTTGTTGGGGGGCGGGCAGCAGTTTTGTTTCCTCCACACACATTGGCCTGATGATGGCTAGTGTTGGGACTCTTAGGCCACCTGCACACGTTGCGCTATACATACGTTTTTTCCATGCGGATTCCCATGTGAAAAAAACCGCAGTGTAGTACAGTACCAGCAAGGTGTATGGGATTACGCAAATCTCACGTGCATGTTGCGGATTGTTTCCGTGCGGAAATTAACCGGCCGCGCGGATTTTCAAATCTGCAGCATGGCAATTATGTTTGCGGTTTAAGCTGCGGATTTCGCACTTTTCCAATGAAGAGTCAGATCCGCACCAAAAACCGCGCCGTCAGAAACTGGAGATTTTGGTGCGAATGTGCTTCAGAAACGCCTATAAAACTGCACGTAAATTCGTGAGGCTTCCGCCTAGCAGGGAGCCTGGTGATGTCACCCCACCCATATGCGGTGATATAGCGCTGTTCTGGGCGGTTTTAGAGGCGGGTATCACTAGTACAAACTATCCCCCTAAGGGCTCATGCACACAACCGTATGTATTCTGCTGTCCGCAAAAAATACAGATGACGTCCGTGTGCATTCCGTATTTTGCCGGCCCCTAATAGAACAGTCCTATCCTTGTCCGTAATGCGGACAATAAATAGGACACGTTCTGTTTTTTTGCGGTACGGAAAAGGAATGCACACGGAGTAACTTCCATTTTTTTGCGGATCTATTGAAATGAATGGTTCTGCATACAGTCGGCAAAAAAACGGAACTGACACGAAAAGAAAATACGTTTGTGTACATGAGCCTTTAGTCCCACAAAGCTGAATGCTGCGGCAGTGCGCTTGTGTGACCGCTGCCCCCTGCTGTCCAACCCCTGATAGCGTTCCACAGCAAATTTTATACTACTAAGCCATGCCTCTAACACCGCCCAGTTCATATCCAATCCCATTAGTGCCACCTCTGGACCTCACCTGATGATTGGACCCCATCCTGCGCCCCCCAGCAGGCACGATGCAGTCATACACACGTGGAGCGCAGTGGCCGCTTCCTGCGCCTGCACAGACCACATCACATCTGACTACATGGCGTGGCTCCTGGGGGCCCCGGCAGCTGAATGGTGAAGCGCGGAGCAGACCGCTCTCTACTTCACCACTGCAATCAACTGTCTCTGCGTTCTAAGGATGCGGGACCGCCACTGAAATCCAGGACTGGACCCGGGACGGTTGGCAGAATGCTTTTGGTTGCTCAGTTTTCTGTCTTTTAAATTTAGAAAAGGTCATAAATAGGTTTTACTTAAAGGGGTATTCTCATCTTAGACAATGGGGGCATAGCGCTAGGATATGCTCCCATTGTCTGATAGGTGCGGGTCCTACCGCTGGGACCTATGTTGAGATCGGAGGGGGAGCGCTGCGCCTGGAGGACCCTAGGTTTCCTGAGGTCCGGCCACCACCAGGCGCAGCTCACCTGCTGCTCCCATAGAAATGAATGGGCGTGGACAGCGCATGCGCGGCCACCGCTCCCATTCATTTCTATGTAGTCGATGGAAATAGCCGAGCCAGTGCTCAGCTATTTTCACCGTCCCCATAGAAATGAATGGAGGGTGGCTGCGCATGCACAGTGCGTCCTCCTGTATATTGGGGGCTCCGTTCTCGATATAGGTGCGGGTCCCAGAGGTGGGACCTGCACCTATAAGACAATGGGGGCATATCCTAGTGATATGCCCCCATTGTCTAAGATAATGCAATGCGTGATTCACTGATGGTTGCTTAGAGTTGTTTGTAAACATTCAGTTTTTTATCACGCGCGTGAAAAACACATCAAAACGCTTCGCACCCGCGTGGAACAAAATGAACGAACGTACGCAATCGCAGTCAAAACTGACTGCGGATGCGTGCTGATTTTCCGGAATGCATCCGGACTGAATCCGTGACGCCCGTGTGAAAGAGGCCTAAGACTAGTACGTCTGTGGCCACACCTCACCCTGGACCTGCATGTTCTGCAAACCTCTGAACTACAACTCCCAAGATGCATTGCAACAGAGCATGCTTACATGGGGCCAACATTCCTCTAAGTCAGCTGACCCCAGCCCCGTGCAAGTCCTGGCAGTGCTCCCATCCCCCATCTTCCTGCCTCAGCCCCGAGATGACTTCACCCCCCATGTAGCTGGTAAAACTTACCTGTACAGTAACGTTCTATAATATGACACCCTGTAGGCGATCAGGAGTCAGGGACAGCTGGGTGACACCTCTACTAGGGAGGGGGTTAATAGCTGATGTTAGAATTTCACACAAAACCGTCTTCATTCGCTGACAGCAGGCAGCAGTCTTGAAACTGTTGAGAAATTGAAAAAAATTATAAAAAAGTTGCAGAACTTTCTTTTTTTATTCATGTAAATAGAGAAAACGTCTTGAACTCTGAGCAGCGGAGAAGGTTCCTTCTAAGTTAAACTATGATCTGGATGAGACATTAATGACAATCTGCACCGAACGAGAAACAGAGCAACAGGTTCAGCTGTTAACTCCTTCATTTCCAGATTGCTCATATAGAACCTGTAAGGCCCCTTTCACACGAGCGTCACGGATTAGGTCCAGATGCATTCAGGGTGTGTTCAGGAAAACTCGCACCATTTTGCAAGCAAGTTGACTCAGTTTTGTCTGCGATTGCGTTCAGTTTTTTCAGCGCGGGTGCGATGCGTTTTGATGCGTTTTTCACCTGCGTGATAAAAAACTGAAGGTTTACAAACAACATCTCTTAGCAACCATCAGTGAAAAACGCATTGCATCCGCACTTGCTTGCGGATGCAATGCGTTTTTCACGCAGCCCCATTCACTTCTATGGGGCTAGGGCTGCGTGAAAAACGCAGAATATAGAACATGCTGCGATTTTCACGCAACGCAGAAGTGATGCGTGAAAAAAGATGCTCATGTACACAGACCCATTCAAATGAATGGGTCAGGATTCAGTGCGGGTGCTATGCGTTCACGTCACGCATCGCACCCGCGCGGAAAACTCGCTTGTGTGAAAGGGGCCTAAATATGTAGAATTATTCTAGATAAAATCTCTCACTGTATACATTACTTATCCTGTACTGATCCTGTATTATACTCCAGAGCTGCACTCACTATTCTGCTGGTGCAGTCACTGTGTACATACATTACTTATCCTGTACTGATCCTGAGTTATATCCTGTATTATACTCCACAGCTGTACTCACTATTCTGCTGGTGCAGTCACTGTGTACATACATTACTTATCCTGTACTGATCCAGAGTTACATCCTGTATTATACTCCACAGCTGTACTCACTATTCTGCTGGTGCAGTCACTGTGTACATACCTTACTTATCCTGTACTGATCCTGAGTTACATCCTGTATTATACTCTAGAGCTGCACTCACTATTCTGCTGGTGCAGTCACTGTGTACATTACATTACTTATCCTGTACTGATCCAGAGTTACATCCTGTATTATACTCCACAGCTGTACTCACTATTCTGCTGGTGCAGTCACTGTGTACATACATTACTTATCCTGTACTGATCCAGAGTTACATCCTGTATTATACTCCACAGCTGTACTCACTATTCTGCTGGTGCAGTCACTGTGTACATACATTACTTATCCTGTACTGATCCTGAGTTACATCCTATATTATACTCCAGAGCTGCACTCACTATTCTGCTGGTGCAGTCACTGTGTACATACATTACTTATCCTGTACTGATCCTGAATTATATCCTGTATTATACTCCAGAGCTGCACTCACTATTCTGCTGGTGCAGTCACTGTGTACATACATTACTTATCCTGTACTGATCCTGAGTTATATCCTGTATTATACTCCAGAGCTGTACTCACTATTCTGCTGGTGCAGTCACTGTGTACATACATTACTTATCCTGTACTGATCCTGAGTTACATCCTGTATTATACTCCACAGCTGCACTCACCATTCAGCAGACCTTAAATCCGCGGGTATTCCCTGCTTATTCAGTGTCAGCACAGAGTAAGTGTTGATAATTTTCCTTCCTGGTTGTTTTTACATCAATTCGTTGCCTATATTATGAAGTAGATTTGAAGGGAAAGTTGTGCCCACCGATATCGCTCCACCCTCGGGGCCCCCACACATGGTGCCCTTAGTTCCAGCTATAGGTGGCCCCTCTCCTGATTGTCAGTAGCAGTGTTGGTGGCTGTAACACCATGAACCAAACAGAGGAAAAAGAATCTGTTTTGATTTTTTACTTTGGTGCCCCCATACTTAGGTGCACCTCTGGCTGTATTTATACTATCCTTTGTGCTCATGTGTCAGTACTTCATGGGTGGAGTTGCCCTTTAATACTCCTATCACACTGCCCTTTGTATGAACTTATTAACTCATTCAACAGGCAGTGAATCAGTCACTCAAGACAAGCGTCAAAGTCTATGTCTCATGATTTACCAGTGGTGGAGCGTAGAGAATGTAAGTACATAGGATCTGCTCCGGAGCTTCTTATGTAGGGGGAGGAGTCAATGATAAGGAAGTAGTACGGCAGTATAGGAGTATATATAAATATACCAGAGGTAATGGAGCAGCACGGTTATTAGCATGCATACTGATTTGTCACAGTAGAACAGTTCTACTATTTCTGAATATAGCAGCAGTATTATAGTAGTTATATTCTTGTACATAGGAGGCAGTATTATAGTAGTTATATTCTTGTACATAGGAGGCAGTATTATAGTAGTTGTATTCTTGTACATAGGAGCAGTATTATAGTAGTTATATTCTTCTACATAGCAGCAGTATTATAGTAGTTATATTCTTGTACATAGGAGCAGTATTATAGTAGTTATATTCTTGTACATAGGAGACAGTATTATAGTAGTTATATTCTTGTACATAGGAGCAGGATTATAGTAGTTATATTCTTGTACATAGGAGGCAGTATTATAGTAGTTATATTCTTGTACATAGGAGGCAGTATTATAGTAGTTATATTCTTGTACATAGGAGGCAGTATTATAGTAGTTATATTCTTGTACATAGGAGGCAGTATTATAGTAGTTATATTCTTGTACATAGGAGGCAGTATTATAGTAGTTATATTCTTGTACATAGGAGCAGTATTATAGTAGTTATATTCTTGTACATAGGAGCAGTATTATAGTAGTTATATTCTTGTACATAGGAGCAGTATTATAGTAGTTATATTCTTGTACATAGGAGGCAGTATTATAGTAGTTATATTCTTGTACACAGGAGCAGTATTATAGTAGTTATATTCTTGTACATGTGAGGCAGTATTATAGTAGTTATATTCTTGTACATAGGAGCAGTATTATAGTAGTTATATTCTTGTACATAGGAGCAGTGTTATAGTAGTTATATTCTTGTACATAGGAGCAGTATTATAGTAGTTATATTCTTGTACATAGGAGCAGTATTATAGTAGTTATATTCTTATACATAGGAGCAGTATTATAGTAGTTATATTCTTGTACATAGGAGCAGTATTATAGTAGTTATATTCTTGTACATAGGAGGCAGTATTATAGTAGTTATATTCTTGTACATAGGAGCAGTATTATAGTAGTTATATTCTTGTACATAGGAGCAGTATTATAGTAGTTATATTCTTGTACATAGGAGCAGTATTATAGTAGTTATATTCTTGTACATAGTAGGCAGTATTATAGTAGTTATATTCTTGTACATAGGAGGCAGTATTATAGTAGTTATATTCTTGTACATAGGAGGCAGTATTATAGTAGTTATATTCTTGTACATAGGAGGCAGTATTATAGTAGTTATATTCTTGTACATAGGAGGCAGTATTATAGTAGTTATATTCTTGTACATAGGAGGCAGTATTATAGTAGTTATATTCTTGTACATAGGGAACAGTATTATAGTAGTTATATTCTTGTACATAGGAGCAGTATTATAGTAGTTATATTCTTGTACATAGGAGCAGTATTATAGTAGTTATATTCTTGTACATAGGAGCAGTATTATAGCAGTTATATTCTTGTACATAGGAGCAGTATTATAGTAGTTATATTCTTGTACATAGGAGCAGTATTATAGTAGTTATATTCTTGTACATAGGAGCAGTATTATAGTAGTTATATTCTTGTACATAGGAGCAGTATTATAGTAGTTATATTTTTGTAGGTATAAGTCAGTATTTTGCAGGTCATTAAAGTAAGTTATGTTTGGTTTTTAGCTTTTAAAGTGTTATAAGCCACCATGACATCCCGCAGGCTACGTGTGGCAGTGATTGGAGCTGGAGCAGCTGGGCTTTGCAGTGCACGTCAGATCCTTTCACGAGCTATGATCTTTGAACCTCCTGTGGTGTTTGAGATGACTGATCACATGGGGGGAACTTGGGTCTACGTGGAAGAACCAGGAAACATTGACAGTACACATTCCAGTATGTACAGAGACTTAAAGTAAGTTTAGAAGTCGCAATAATGTATCACTCCACTGTGATCTAATTACCGGTACATTGAACCAATAATGTGGCATCTATCTTTTTTAACTTTTTTTTTTTTTGATTCTTTGACTAGGTTGATGTATACGGTGATATATTCTTATGATACAGTTTGTTGGTGTCTTTATCACCTTCCATATCATATGTCACCATGGTCCATTCTGTTTTGGTCAGATCACCTTTCTTGCCAGCGCAGACTTTCCTTTTTTGTTTACCTGCTCACCGTCAACATCGCAGCAATGAACGGGTGTAATAACAAGTACGCCGTCACATTCACTCGTTCATAGTGTATAGGAAGGAGCCTTCCTATTGAGTTGAATGGGGGACACCATGCTTGTAATTACACGAGTAAACAATTAAGGAAAGGTAGTGCTCACAGGAGCGTGGTCTTCTCTTCAAACAGCTGATTGGCGAGAGTGCTGGTTGTCAAACCAAATAGACAAAAAATAGACACAACGTAGAAGCAAAAACGTTTACTAGACTGTAATATATATATATATACACACACAGTACAGACCAATAGTTTGGACACACCTTCTCATTCAAAGAGTTTTCTGTATTTTCATGACTATGAAAATTGTAGATTCACACTGAAGACATCAAAACTATGAATTAACACATGTGGAATTATATACTTAACAAAAAAGTGTGAAACAACCGAAAATATGTCTTATATTCTAGGTTCTTCAAAGTAGCCACCTTTTGCTTTGATTACTGCTTTTGCACACTCTTGGCATTCTCTTGATGAGCTTCAAGAGGTAGTCACCTGAAATGGTATTCCAACAGTCTTGAAAGAGTTCCCAGATATGCTTAGCACTTGTTGGCCCTTTTGCCTTCAGTGTGAATCTACAATTTTCATAGTCAGTAGTCTGTACTGTATATACATATATATTTATAAAATTATAATAAATATTATATAATTATATATATATTAACATACAGAGTAAATTAAGTAACCGTCACCGAAAGTTGTGAAACAAATGAGCGAGCTCCCCATTGACCGATGTTTAACATGGCACCCGGCCAGTGCCAATATAATACAAAGAGAGTTGATGGTAGGAAGACATTTTACCTTAATGATGTCTTTAATGGAGCTAAGCTCTTTGTTACATAGCTAGAAGTTTTTTTAGTCTCCTAGTCCTGGCCCCTCCTAGTCCTACCTCATGGTCTTCAGTGGTACACATATACAGTTAATTCAGAGTTCAGGAACACAGCTAGGTATCAGGCACCAACCAACTACATTACAAGGAAATAAAGGGGAAAATACCTTTTTTATACACCAATCAAAGTCAATGCTGTTCTGATGCTTCCTCGGTCTCCTGCTGGTTTCTGCTTCCTGGTCCCTCTCAACACAGGAAGTGTGACTGCTCAGCCAATCCCTGATTGAGGTCGGTCAGCGCTGTAACCGATGATTGGCTGAGCAGTCACATGTCCTGTGTTGAGAGGGATCAAGAATTTAAAATCGGCAGGAGATCTTGGAAACATCAGAACTGGAGTGGTGGTGGATCGTTTGGATGAGTATTACTCTTTTTTTACTTGACCCTTTTTTTAATGAATTTGCTTCTGGCTAGATAACGCCTTTAACTTGTTGAAGGATAATTTATTAATAATTTGACTCTTTCACCATTTTAGGACCAATCTTCCTAAAGAGATAATGGAATTTCCAGATTTTCCCTTTGATGCCTCCCTGCCATCCTTCATCCATCACTCAGAAGTGCTAAAGTACTTGGAGGAATACACAGACAAGTTCTCCATCCGACCACACATCAAGGTAAAACCATGCCAGGCCTTGAACCTCCACTCCGTTATGGGTCTGAGCCTCGATGTTGGGGATCTTTCTACTAATGTTTAGCTTTATACAAGTCATTCGTTCAGAACAGGCAGATATATCTGGTCTGCTTTACCAGCACGGTAACTTGTATGGTCACCAAGCTGTATGATCGAAGCAAATGAGATCCATTTGTTTGGTCTGTAGTACAAGCCATAGGCTGGTTGTACTATTGCTGCAGAATAAGACTGAGTAGTTTTTTTTATCCTCACTTTACAATAATGGTTTTATTTTTCTGTTCTTGATTTTTATGAGATATATTTTAAAGCCTACCATTTTGGAGCACATACAATGCATTAAGAAAGTTTTCAGACCCTTTCACTTTTTTTGTAATTTTGTTGTAAACTAAAAAGAATTCCCATCAGTCTGCACCCATAGAGAGAAAGTTAGAACTTCAGAATTTCAGAAATGTTTGCTAAATTCTTAAAATGGAAAAACTTTTCCCAACAAGGATTTATATCTAATAGTTACTCAAAAACATTAGGACTGTAATTGCAGCCACAAAAGCAACAGAGGAAGCCCACCAGGGATCCTCATTGTTATTTAGCCTGGATGCCATAAAGGCCACTTTACACAGAAGGGGCTTTGGCTTGGTTTTCCTCCAATACTTAGCCTACACCCAAACCAAACCATACACCCCCCACTTCATAAATGGTAAACAGTCAATGCCCATAGACTTGTTCCATGACACCAGAAAAGGCTGACCTCTATCTCCTCTACTCTTTAACCTTTCTCTTGATCTTCTTCTATATCACCTATAGACCTCACATGCCTTTAAGGGAATCCAAGTGGGAAGCAAGGAAATTTGTACAACAGCATTCACTGATGACGTTCCTCTCATGATCTCAAACCCCAAACGACACCTGGCACCACTACTGGCAGAAACACAAACCTTAGGTACCTAAGGTAATTGTCAGGCCACACACTGAACCTGGATAAGTCTAAGGCGTTCCTCCTGATAAGCCCCAGAAAACCCCTATGGGCCGGAGCATTTCCATTTAGATGGTGCACCAAAGCGTTGAGCCATCTAGGAGTGTAAATCACATGTTCTCCAACTTGTCTCTACCAACAGAACCTCAAGCGTTATATCCACAACCTCGAAACCACCTTAGGCTACTTTCACACTAGTGGCAGGCCTGATCCGGCAGGTGAAGGGTGCTGCCGGATCAGGCCTGGCGCAGTGACATGTGTGGAGCCAGGAACCGCGCTCCGGCCCCACACATGTCACACAGTACATACATACACATAAACATAAACATACACACACATATACACAGACAAATACACATATATACATACTTACATGCTCCCGGCAGGTCTTCAGAGCGTCGGAGGGACCGGACGGCTCGCACAGGTGACGATTCCCCACAGCGCCCTCTGCTGGGCGCCTGGTGGAATCGTCACCTGTGCACGCCGTCCTGTCCCTCCGACGCTCTAAAGACCTGCCGTGGTACATGTAAGTATGTATTTGTATGTGTATATGTCTGTGTATGTTTATGTTTGTGTATTTCTATGTCTGTATGTGTGTATTGTGTGTATGTGTAGCCAGATCCGGATCCACCCCCATTGACTTGCATTGGGGGTCATTCCGGATCCGTCTTGGTGCAGATGCCTGGACCGGAGAGCAAACCGCAGCATGCTGCGGTTTGTTCTCTGGTCTGAAGACGGAACGGAATGCTTTTAGGAGCCTCCGTTGTCTTCAGTTCAGTTTTGTCCCCATTGACAATGAATGGGGACAAAACTGAAGCGTTTTATTCCGGTATTGAGCCCCTATGACGGAACTCAATACCGGAATTTTAAAACGCTAGTATGAAAGTAGCCTTACTAACATGGAAACACTTTACCTTACCTTTTGTGTGGAGAGCTAACATCCTTAAAAGGATTGAGTTCCCACAGCTGCTTCATCTATTGCAATCACTGCCAATATACAGTACCTTCACCTTTGAGATGAGAGAAGATCTCTACAGATTCTACATATGGGAAGGGAGGGGGGAGAGCTAAAATCCCATATCACATCCTTCAGCAGCCTAAATTAAATGGTGGCCTTCATTTTCTTACATCTGCTTATATAACCTCGTGGCGATGGCCAGATCTATAGCTGACTGGACACTGGGATCATCTTTCTACACCAATGTCGTAATAGATCAAGGCTTCACCCCCTAGACTACGCTACTGAACTTGATAGACTTGACATATACTGTGTTTCATTTCCAGAAAACTTGAGGACTTACTACTTACCACGTGGAACAAAATGAGAACCCTGAAAGGGCTTAACCCCCAACTATTCTACCCTCTTATCCTTAACGAATAGCCCACAGTTCCCACAGATGGAACTTTGTACAGCTGCTAGATAAAAACAGTTTAAAAAAAAAAAGGAAAAATTAAAATTTCACATGGACATAAGTATTCACACCATTTGCTATGACACTTGCCATTTAGCTCTGGGGCCTCACATTTCTCTGGATCATCTGTGAGATGTTTTACACCATGATTGGAGTCACCAGTCGTAAATTCACGTGATTGGACATGATTTGGAAAGTCACTTCCCTGTCTCTCTAAGATCTCACAGCTGACAATGTATATCAGAGCAAAAACCAAGCCATGAGGAAGAAAGAACTGCCTGTAGAGCTCAGAGGCAGGATTGTGTGGAGGAACAGATCTTGAGAAGGGGACAAAAAATGTCTGCATTGAAAGCTCCCAAGAGCAAAGTGGCCTCCATAATTCTTAAATGGAAGAGGTTTGGAAAAACCAGGACTAGTCCTAGAGCTGGCCACCCCACCAAACGAAAGGCCATGGTGAGAGAGGTGACCAAGAACAAATGGTCATTCTGGCTGAGCTCCAAAGAACCTGTTTGCAGATGGGAGAAACTTCCACAAGGTCAACCATTACTGCAGAACTTGACTAATCTGGGCTTTATGGCAGACTGGCCAAAAAGAAGCCTTTCCTCAGTAAAAGATACATGAAAACCACCTGACGTTTGCAAAAAAGCACCTAAAGGACTCTCAGACTGTGAGAAACAGGATTCTCTGGTCTGATGAAACCAAGATTGAATTTTATGGCCTCAATTCTAAGTGTCATGTCTTGAGGAATCCAGACACTGGTCATCACCTACCCAATACCATCCCTACAGAGATGTATGGTGGTGGCAGCATCATGCTGGGGGGACAGGGAGACTGGTCAGGGTTGAAGGAAAGCTGAATGGAGCAAATTACAGAGCAGGGGTGTAGCTATAGGGGTCGCAGTGGTCACACTGCCCCACCAGTACCTCTGATAGGCATTAGGCCTGAAGCCTATTAGAGGCCGGCACATGCGGCATGATGATGTAATCATCATTGTGCAATCTGGACACAGACTGGAAGAGGCCTACATCGCATTGGTGTCAGCCGCATGGAGGTAAGTATATGTGTTTTTTGTTTTTTTATTTGTCACCATGCTGTTGGGTCACCATGGGTGGGGGAGCACTATGGAACAATCTACTGGGGGCACTAAATTGGGGCATTTTGTAGTGGCACACATAAAGGGGCATGTTCTTGTACTGGCTCACATCATGGGGTTGTACTATGGAGACATTGGCTCTACTGGGAGCACTAAGAGGAGACAATTCACTTTATCCATTGGCACACATTTTAAAGGGTTTCTGTCACCAGTTTTGGGCATATAAAACAGGATGACATTTGCAATGTGCAAATGTCACCTGATGCCCAAAGTGTTACTCACTCTCTGATTGCAGTCCCCGTTTCTGTATAAAATCAACTTTAGTAATATGCAAATAAACCATTACTAGGTGCAAGGGGCGGTAACCCTGCACCTAGTATCGCCGTTTCCCCACCTTTAGGTACGCCTACTTTCTACCGGCCCTGTCTGCGCTGCAGATCCCGCACGGCCTTCATTCGGCGCATGCCCGACGCTGCAGATCCCGGCGGCCAGCGGCACTCACGCCAGCGGACTGGGCCGGCAACAGATAGAGCGAGCTGCCTGGCCCTGTCCATCACAAGAAAGTAAGCGTACCTAAAGGTGGGGAAACGGCAATACTAGGTGCAGGGTTACCGCCCCTTGTACCTAGTAATGGTTCATTTGCATATTACTAAAGATTTTATACAAAAATGGGGACTGCAATCAGAGAGTGAGTGACACTTTGGGCATCAGGTGACATTTGCACATTGCAAATGTCATCCTGTTTTATATGCCCAAAACTGGTGACAGAAACCCTTTAAGGAGGTATTTTTTACTAACACACATTGTAAAGTGGTATTTTTGTACTGGCAGACATTATAAGGGGTATTTTTTGTACTGGCGCACATTATAAGGGGTATTCTTTGTACTGGCACACATTATAAGGGGTATTTTTTGTATTGGCACACATTATAAGGGGTATTTTTTGTATTGGCACACATTATAAGGGGCATTCTTTGTACTGGTGCACATTATAAGGGTTTTTTTATTTTTTACTGGTGCACATTATAAGGGGTATTTTTTGTACTGGTGCACATTATAAGGGGTATTTTTTGTACTGGTGCACATTATAAGGGGTATTTTTTGTACTGGCACACATTTATAAGGGGTATTTTTTTTTACTGCTGCACATTATAAGGGGTATTTTTTGTACTGGCACACATTTATAAGGGGTATTTTTTTTGTACTGGTGCACATTATAAGGGGCATTTTTTGTACTGGTGCACATTATAAGGGGCATTTTTTGTACTGGTGCACATTATAAGGGGCATTTTTTGTACTGGTGCACATTATAAGGGGCATTTTTTGTACTGGTGCACATTATAAGGGGTATTTTTTGTACTGGCACACATTATATAGATGGGTATTTTTATACTGGCAAACAATATAAGGAGAATTATTGCTACTGGGGGACTATGGGGAACAGTATAGGCCCTATGGGGGCATTGTTACTATTGGGGGTATTGTTAACACTAAGTGCACTCTCATAGATAATTTGTTTTATTGGTGGAATCTTGTGGGGGAGCACTATTACTGTGGGGGCACCCTGGCACTTTAGCAGGTTAGCACAACTATTTTGGGGGGCATTATGGTTACACTATTTACATTTGGGGCACTATTTGCTGGGCAGAGCTATTTTTAGGTCACTGTGTGCCAATAATTATTGAAAGGGGCACTATCTGTGTGGTACTAGTATTTCAGGGGGACTGAGTGTACAGTATAGTTTTGAAGGGCACAGTATTGGAGGTGGCAGGTTGGGATGTTGAGAAGGTGGGAGGATGATGTAAAAGTAGGAAACTAAGATGTCGGTTTGTCAAATCTTTGCAGAGACGAGACAAGGCTGAAAGAAATCATCATGGCGGTCTGGTCTGAATGGAGAAGATGAGGAAAAGGAATGTCTACATCAGAGGAGACGTCACTGGATGTAAGCTTTATTTGGCGCTGTATGTTTTGTAGCGCTGTATGTAATGTTTTCCAAGTATGTCTTTAACAGTAGAGCTGGAGTTAAGTTAAGAATTTGGCATGGGGGGAGGTGCCCTTTCAATTTTTGCCTCAGGCAGCAGAAATGATAGGTGCCCTCCTGCCCCTGGCCAAGCTGAACTCTTGTAGCAGGGCCTATGAATCGTTAGCTACGCCCCTGCTACAGAGGTATTCTTAATTAAGTAGACCTCAGATTGAGCTGAAGGGTCACCTTCCAACAAGACAATGACCCTAAGCACACAACCAACACAACACAGGGGCAGCTTAAGGACAACTCTGTGAATGTCCTTGAGTGGCCCAGCCAGAGCCCTGACCTGAACCCAAACATCTCTGGAGAGACCTAACAATGGCTGTCCACCGATGGTCCCCATCCAACCTGACAGAGCTGGAGAGGATCTGCAAAGAACAATCCAGGTGTGGAAACCTTGTGGCATCATACCCAAATAGACTGGAGGCTGCAATCACTGCCAAAGGGGATTCAACTAAGTCCTGAGTAGAGATGAGCAAATCATCCAAAATTTGCTTCGGCGAATGTTCGACAAATTTCTGACAAGATTCGTACTTAAACGAATTTATTCGGTCGAATCTACGTTCAAAAAACAATCGTTGTTTTGCGAACATTCCTGTACAAATTACGAACGTACAGTGAGTGTAGTTAGAAGTACGCAATACGTAAGCATTAGTGTACAAAAGTGCGTACGAATCCTAAGCGTACTATTTACTCGCGAATGCGTCATACGCACAAGGCTAGGCCGCGGCGTACAGTCTTTAGAGGCAGTCCACATGAGGTAGAAAAGTAAGGTGCTCACTGCTAGCTATCCAGCTAAGTGCATAATTTACTAAAAACACAGTACAATAAGTGCATAATAGGACACATAGCAGTACCAGAAAAAGAATACACACAATGGGCTAAAGTGCTTGAACGTTGCTGAACCAGTGAAAACAGTGTAGCTAAAATACAGCAAAGACATAATTATACAAACATTTTAGTGCAATCAATTTCACATTTGCAAGCATAAAAGGCTCAGATATATGTTTGAGTCTCTCCTCGTGGCTCCTTGGCTTGATAAAACACTGTCTGGAACACATATTCCAAAATTCAAATGTAATCCACGTGAGGTAATATTGTAATCCAAACAGGTAATGTGTAATCCACATGGATAATAGAAAATAGCAGCAAATAGAGAACCCTTTTTGCAAAGGGGGCTCCCAAATAACCTGAGAAGGGGGAAAAAAGGAAAATAGGCGAGCTTAGGCGCAACTGGGAATTTTCTGCAGAATTGGGGGAGTCCTGACAACCATGTCCATCTGGGTGAGAGTCAGAGTCAAACGGGGGCCAATACAAACAAACAAGCAAAAAAAGTGCCAACTAGCTTTCACCTGTCAGGTGCAGTCCATGGTGTGGCTCCGATAGGTCCTCTTGAAGTGTCCTTGAGACAGCCAGTAGTTGGGTCCCTTAGATGAGGGACCTGAAATCCTCCTTTCTTGAGCTGCTACTAAAGGACATTAAAGGACGTTCCTGCCTCCTGTAGGCCAAGCTCGCTGCCGTGGTGGAACTCCACTGCCCTCTTCTTCCGGAAGTCGGACTTGACCGGGTCCAGGTGGTGGTCACGCTAGTGAGCGCTGCAGCCACTTGCGCTTTTCCGGATACTCCTGCTGGGACAGCAGGGGTAAGGACTTCTGACTGCAGCGGTTCTGGCAAGGTTGTATCCAAGGAAGTAGACCCAGCTTCACTGGCTGCTGCTGACTTCATCTTCCACAGCAGCTAGTATTGGTGTATCACCGTGGATTGGAACGTAAATGATGACGTTGTCAGCTGACCCAGCTGAAAGGACTGTGGTGGTGGTGGTGCTGGCAGTCCAGGGATCAGAGGCTCCGGCTGTGGCTTTTCCCTGAACCGGAGGACGCCATCTGGGGACTCCTGAAGGCAGAGCAAGTGTCTTGGACCTGGTGGTTCATCCGGCCACACTTCTGGTTCCGATATAGGTACCAGGGGCTTAGAAAGGAGAATAACCTCAGTAGCAAAGGGGCCTTTCAGGGATGCCATGGGGGTGTACTCCACCTGATCCCCCACGTACAGGCTGTGACGAGGTTGTGGCAGGTACGGCCAGGAAGCCAGACCCTCGCTCGACCGACAACCACAGGACAGTTCCCTTTCGACGTTCCAATGTAGGATCTCTGGCCTAGGGTGGTCCAGTACCTGGATCACCCAGTCCTCCACAGCATTTTTATAGTCCCAGAGGGTCTGCACGTGGGCCGTCACTGATGGTGGAACAATCGGGTTCTGCCTTATGGAAGGTGTTGTTGATCTCCTCCTGGGTGGAGAAGTGGACGCTCCATCCGCCTCCACCGCACCAGCCACAGCAGACACACCAGCCGCCTCACGACGAACCGCCTCACGATGCGCAGCAACCTCAGCAGGCGGTAAGGAAAACAAGGGCACTGAAGCTGGGGTTCTCTTGATATCAGAGTGTGACATCCTGATGTCTGGAGAGGGCGGTGGTTCAGGGAACTCGTTCAGAGGAGGGTGGAGTACTGAGGGAGGAGTCTTCACTCCCTATACGTGCAAATAGTCCAGACCACCGGGATCTGACTGTTTTTTTCCAGTTCTGTGGGGGGGGGTGTATTGTCATTTTCCCGCCTCACGCAGAATGTGTACATTTCGTATGTTTCATACGTATCGTACATATCGTTAGGGTTCAAAATTTTGCGTACATTTACGAATAATACGTAGCGAATCCGAAAAAATCTGGATTCGCGTCCGAGGAGAAAATTTGTAAGATTCGATACGAATCTATGAAGCGGCAAATAGATTCGCTCATCTCTAGTCCTGAGTAAAGGAGATGAAGACTTATTTCATTGTGAGATTGTAGTTTTTCCTTTTAGCAAAGATTTCTAACATTCTGTTCTCACTTTCTTATTACGGGGGACTGACTACAGTGTGAGGGGGGAAAACTGGAATTTTTTTTTTATTTTAGCACAAGGAGCAACGTAACAAAATGTGAAAAAAGTGAAATGGTCTGAAGACTTTCCAAGTGCACTGTACAACTTTACCACATTATCTTAATTCTGCTGGGCAGTACGATGAAGGCAATGCCCAAAATTTATTGTATAGGTTTTTATGTACAAAAAATCCCTACGTTTTAAAATAAAGTATTTTTTTTTGCGTGTCGCCATATTCTAAGAGGCACTTTTTCATTTTTACATTGGTGGAGTTTTGTGCCGGCTTGTTTTTTTTGTGGGATGAATTGTAGTTTTCCTTAATACAATTTTGAGGGCCATATGAGTTTTTGATCACTTTTTCTTCTGTGTTTTTTGGTTTGGGGGGGGTGGGGGGGGGATGGAATGAAGAAAAAGCATCTATTCTGAGATGTTCTGAGCGTTTTATTTTTTTACGGCATTAACATGTGGGATAATTTAATGGTTTGGCCAGTTACAGATGCACCAATACCAGTTATGTGTACTTTTTTATTTTTTGACATAAGAAAGCATAATGGTGAAAATGTTTTTTATTTTCCAAAATATTATTTTTTGTTAATTTCTTGAATAAAACAAAAATAGTGAAATGGGAAGTGTTTAGTACAGAGAGCTGAGGGCGTTGAACACGAAGGGACTGCCTCAATAACACTTGACAAAATGACATTAAAAGTTGGATTTCTTGGTCATACATGACCATCTCCTTGTTCCCTCCCGTCACCTATATAGCGCTGTCAGCTGTTCTGAGGGGCATAAACTGCTGACAGATCCTATAGTCTAAACCTGCCTTTATCTTCCAAACGTTTCAGTTTAACACTCGTGTGGTGTCCATCTCTCCCGTGCTCGGAGGACAAGAGCGTGTTTCCTGGAAGGTGGTATCCAGCTCTCAAGGAGAAGAAGTGATGGAAAGGTTTGATGCCGTCATGGTGTGTGTGGGGTACGTGTCCTCTCTTTTTATAGTGTACATAGTTTAGAAACTTCTCTCCACATTGCTCCACCTTTAGAGCTCATGCACACAAATGTGTGCACCCCATGCCGTCGACCGCAAATAGCAGTCCACAATGCATGGGCACTGGCCGTGTGGCCGCCATTGGAGGAGGCGGACCCATTCATTTCATTGGGGCTGCAAAAGATGCAGACAGCACACCGTGTATTGTCCGCCTACTTACTTCTGTTATATGGCCCTGGAAAAACGATAGAGCATGTCCTATTCTTGTCCACAATTGGCAGCGCAATCTGAATGGTGGAGCAGGGAACAGACGGCTTGGAGGAGGGAAGTAGTGCGGGGAGCTGAGCAGTCAGTAAGTGAAAGGACCGCCCGACCCCCTTGGCATGCCGCTGCACATTCCTCCATGTTTGGTCCACTTTCAGCTTTATTTTCTTGTTGACTTGTCTCTCCATCTTCTATTTATCTTTATTTCAAAGACTCTTTCCTCCATGAATGATGTTGTGTCTCTTTCTCCGCAGACATTACTCTCATCCCTACATCCCTGATATTGATGGCATAAAGGACTTTCAAGGTGAGAATAACAAAGTGTTTGTTGGATTGGTTCTTTAGTTTGTGCCCCTCAATAATGTACAAAGGAAAGAGTGGGTTCAAAGACTGACTGCAAACATGGTATAATGCGAGGGGTATCAAAAGTATCACCATGACTTTAACATTAATGGCCATTCATATTTGATCCGGAGAGGGTCTCCCTCCTGGTTCTCTTACCAATAAACTGTATATGTTCTACATACAGATACATACAGCCACTACTAGAGAGAGTTCAGGAGCTTACTGCATACAGATATATACAGCCACCACTAGAGGGATCTCAGGAGATTACCACATACAGACACATACAGCCACCACTAGAGGGAGCTCAGGAGATTACTATATACAGAGATATACAGCCACCACTAGAGGGAGCTCAGGAGATTACTATATACAGATATATACAGCCACCACTAGAGGGAGCTCAGGAGATTACTATATACAGATATATACAGACACCACTAGAGGGAGCTCAGGAGCTTACTGCAAACAGATATATACAGCCACCACTAGAGGGAGCTCAGGAGCTTACTGCAAACAGATATATACAGCCACCACTAGAGGGAGCTCAGGAGCTTACTGCAAACAGATATATAGAGCTCCACTAGAGGGAGCTGAGGAGCTTACTGTATACAGATATATACTGCTCCACTAGAGGGAGCTCAGGAGCTTACTGCATACAGATATATACAGTCATCACTAGAGGGAGCTCAGAAGATTACTATATACAGATATATACAGCCACCAATAGAGGGAGCTTAGGAGCTTACTGCATACAGATATATAGAGCCACCACTAGAGGGAACTCAGGAGATTACTGCATACAGATATATACAGCCACCACTAGAGGTAACTCAGGAGCTAACTGCATACTGGTTAGACAATAATAAATCTGTATGTAGTAATCTCCTGAGCTCCCTCTAGTGGTGGTTGTATATATCTGTATGCAGTAAGCTCCTGAGCTCCCTCTAGTGGTGGCTGTATATGTCTGTATGTAGTAATCTCCTGAGCTCCCTCTAGTGGTGGTTGTATATATCTGTATGCAGTAAGCTCCTGAGCTCCCTCTAGTGGTGTCTGTATATATCTGTATGCAGTAATCTCCTGAGCTCCCTCTAGTGGTGGCTGTATACATCTGTATGCAGTAAGCTCTTGAGCTCCCTCTAGTAGTGGCTGTATACATCTGTATGCAGTAAGCTCCTGAGCTCCCTCTAGTGGTGGCTGTATATATCTGTATGCAGTATGCTCCTGAGCTCCCTCTAGTGGAGCGGTATATATCTGTATGCTGTAAGCTCGTGAGCTCCCTCTAGTGGTGGCTGCATTAAGCCAGAATATTATAATTTCTCTTTGTCTATGCAGGGAGTTGGAGCTTTGTATCAGATAAAATGAAGCTTCAATTGCAATATGTATATTATAAAATGAATGAGCACAGAATGTAGGACCTAAAAATGACATGATGCTAAAATCCATCATATGGAGATTAACTTTAAAAGTGGATCCACCTGATTAATAGTAAGCAGAAATGCAACAGAGTTTGAGTGAACAAGGTTATTATAATGTTTTCATTGCTTTCACAGGACAAGTACTACACAGCCATTTTTACCGCTATCCGGAGGTCTTCTCTTCACGTTCCATAGTCCTATTGGGCTCAGGACCTTCAGGTGTAGACATAGCCATAGAACTTTGTGCACATGCCAAATGGGTGACTTTGAGCCATCGTGGTCCTCCCTTTAACTGGACCCCTCCAGAAAATGTATCAATGGCGCCTCCAGTAGTCAGTGCTACTCAGAATGCACTCATTTGTGAGGATGGAAGCAAGATTCAAGCAGACACATTGATTTTCTGTACAGGATACAAATATCACTACCCATTCTTGTTGCCTAGAGAGTGTGAAATGGCGGAACACAAGAATGTATTGGACTGGGGATTTTTGGATGGTGAAGATATGGAAAGTTCTGACCTGGGGACAGGTCATCTCCCTCCGCTCTATAAACACCTTATCCATGCCCGATATCCCACCCTGTGCTTCATTGGAGCCTGTAAAATTATTGTTCCATTCCCGTTAGCTGACTGCCAGGCCCAGTTTTTCCTTTTAGTACTGGAGGGCAAATGCCCATTGCCACCACCTGAACAAATGCTTTCTGAGTCCCGGAGAGAGTTTCTAGAGCATCGAAATTCTGGTATACCCCTCAAATACCTTCACCGCCTAGGACCCAGACAATGGGAGTATAACCGAGGTCTGGCAGAGACCGCAGGGTTCGAGCCGCTGGCCCCGGTGCTTGAGAAGTTGTATGAAGCAGTTCGGGAGTTCAGAGGCATAAACCCTGTCATATATCGAAAACACAACTTCAGGATCTTGAACAGAGAGGAGTTTGAAATGCAGACAGAGGTGACACAAGAGGACAATGTGTAGTGGACATACCCTAGTTGGATATGAAAACAGGCCCCTTATGACCAGATAGATTACAGAACCAGCCGTACACCGTGGGTTTAGGCCCATCTAGCAAAGAGGCAGTCAATATGCCAAGAATGGAACCCCTTGGGAGGTGGCCAGCTGTGGTGGTTCTCATGATCCTTTTCAATGGCAAACTGTCCCTTTCCATAGGACACACAGCATTAGTAAACAAGGAGGCATTCTTAGTCTTGGGGTGACCATCAGAAGGTACTACCTTTAGGAACGTGGTCAAATAGGGGGCCCAGTGGGCACCTCACCAGTTATTGAAGCAAAAATAAACATTCTGGCTGCTGACAGTTACCACTAGGGGAGCCCGATGTATATTGAATTATACAGCAACTAATAAAAAAAAAAGGTGTGTAGTATGTTCTGTAGTGGAAGAAGAATAAATGAGCATATCAAGGGGCGCTAACTGAGAGGTTTATTGTAGATACAAATGCATCTAAAATTAATAAAACAATAATTGCCCCTCGATTTGCCCCCACATTCTTCTTCCATTGTTGTAAGGGCCCCAGATCAGTACTCTTACTACATGGGGCCCTGCTCTTCTCATCCGGCTGATCCGCTCTTGTGCCTGTGCACAACACTATTCGGTAAGTGGCCGAGCTATCCTCTCCCTCTCGATACCTATCAATACTTACACATGAGGCGCGGTCCTCTGCCCTGTCGTTGTATGTATGTTCTGTAATAAAAGTGGAGTACAGTATGTAATAAAAGTGGAGTACAGTATGTTCTGTAATATTAGTGGAGTACAGTATGTTCTGTAATATTAGTGGAGTACAGTATGTTCTGTAATAGTGGAGTACAGTATGTTCTGTAATAAAAGTGGGGTACAGTATGTACTTTAATATTAGTGGAGTACAGTATGTTCTGTAATAAAAGTGGAGTACATTGTTCTGTAATAGTGGAGTACAGTATGTTCTGTAATAAAAGTGGGGTACAGTATGTTTTGTAATAAAAGTGGAGTACAGTATGTTCTGTAATATAAGTGGAGTACATTATGCTCTGTAATATTAGTGGAGTACAGCATGTTCTGTAATTAAAGTGGAGTACAGTATGCTCTAATATTAGTGGAGTATAGTATGCTCTGTAATATTAGTGGAGTACAGTATGTTCTGTAATATTAGTGGAGTACAGTATGTTCTGTAATAATAGTGGAGTACAGTATGTTCGGTAATAATAGTGGAGTACAGTATGTTCTGTAATAATAGTGGAGTACAGTATGTTCTGTAATAATAGTGGAGTACAGTATGTTCTGTAATAATAGTGGAGTACAGTATGTTCTGTAATAAAAGTGGAGTACAGTATGTTCTGTAATAGTGGGGTACAGTATGTTCTGTAATATAAGTGGAGTACATTATGTTCTGTAATAAAAGTGGAGTACACTATGTTCTGTAATATAAGTGGAGTACATACGTTCTGTAATATTAGTGGAGTACAGTATGCTCTGTAATATTAGTGGAGTACAGTATGTTCTGTAATATAAGTGGAGTACATTATGCTCTGTAATAAAAGTGGAGTACATTATGTTCTGTAATATAAGTGGAGTACATAAGTTCTGTAATATAAGTGGAGTACATTATGTTCTGTAATAAAAGTGGAGTACAGTATGTTCTGTAATAAAAGTGGAGTACAGTATGTTCTGTAATATAAGTGGAGTACATTATGCTCTGTAATATTAGTGGAGTACAGTATGCTCTGTAATATTAGTGGAGTACAGTATGTTCTGTAATTAAAGTGGAGTACAGTATGCTCTGTAATATTAGTGGAGTACAGTATGTTCTGTAATAGTGGAGTACAGTATGTTCTGTAATAGTGGAGTACAGTATGTTCTGTAATAAAAGTGGGGTACAGTATGTACTTTAATATTAGTGGAGTACAGTATGTTCTGTAATAAAAGTGGAGTACATTGTTCTGTAATAGTGGAGTACAGTATGTTCTGTAATAAAAGTGGGGTACAGTATGTTTTGTAATAAAAGTGGAGTATAGTATGCTCTGTAATATTAGTGGAGTACAGTATGTTCTGTAATATTAGTGGAGTACAGTATGTTCTATAATAGTAGTGGAGTACAGTATGTTCGGTAATAATAGTGGAGTACAGTATGTTCTGTAATAGTGGAGTACAGAATGTTCTGTAATAAAAGTGGAGTACAGTATGTTCGGTAATAGTGGGGTACAGTATGTTCTGTAATATAAGTGGAGTACATTATGTTCTGTAATAAAAGTGGAGTACACTATGTTCTGTAATATAAGTGGAGTACATAAGTTCTGTAATATTAGTGGAGTACAGTATGCTCTGTAATATTAGTGGAGTACAGTATGTTCTGTAATATAAGTGGAGTACATTATGCTCTGTAATAAAAGTGGAGTACATTATGTTCTGTAATATAAGTGGAGTACATAAGTTCTGTAATATAAGTGGAGTACATTATGTTCTGTAATAAAAGTGGAGTACAGTATGTTCTGTAATATAAGTGGAGTACATTATGCTCTGTAATATTAGTGGAGTACAGTATGCTCTGTAATATTAGTGGAGTACAGTATGTTCTGTAATTAAAGTGGAGTACAGTATGTTCTGTAATATTAGTGGAGTACAGTATGTTCTGTAATAATAGTGGGGTACAGTATGTTCGGTAATAATAGTGGGGTACAGTATGTTCTGTAATATAAGTGGAGTACATTATGTTCTGTAATATAAGTGGAGTACATAAGTTCTGTAATATTAGTGGAGTACAGTATGCTCTGTAATATTAGTGGAGTATAGTATGCTCTGTAATATTAGTGGAGTACAGTATGTTCTGTAATATTAGTGGGGTGCAGTATGTTCTGTAATAACTGGAGTACAGTATGTTCTGTAATATTAGTGGAGTATGTTCTGTAATAGTGAAGTAGCAGTATGTTCTGTAATAACAGTGGGAGTACAGTATTGTTTCATGTAATAAAAGTGGAGTACAGTATGTTTCGTGTAATAGTGGAGGGTATGTTCTGTAATAGTGGAGTACAGTAGTGTTCTGTAATAAAGGGTGAGGTACAAGTATGTTCTGTATAAGCTGGGAAGTATGCAGTACTGTCTGTAATAAGTGGAGTATGTTCTGTAATAGTGGAGTACAGTATGTTCTGTAATAATAGTGG